>VRYO01001717.1:4918312-4930890 GCA_009812075.1 Sialia sialis | reverse complement strand
GATCTCTCATGCCTTTGGGTTCTATATACACACTTCCCTGTGTATAAAAAAAAATTGTTCTTATTGATGTTTAATGATAATGTAGTACATCATTGAGCTTTCCTAATGTTTTTTCTATGCATTCTACTTGTTCAGCCAATTGATTCTTTAGCAGCTTTAATCTTCTCAATCCCAAATGCTAGCTGATCTATAAAAGCCAAGATTTGGAATATGGCTGGATTTTCATGGCTTCAATAAATTAGCTGTGAGCAACTAATTTAGTTCAGAAAATGTAAATGCATCAGCAACACTCTGAACTGCTGAAGTGCTGTCTGCTGAAACCAGGGGAAAGGCTGTTATTGACTGGGACATGCTTTGGAGCAGACCTTTAGCAGAGAAAAAAAAAAAAAAAGGCAGGACTGAACTAGAGAAGAAAAAGGAACAAGGTAATAGATTTACTTGTAATTCCCTTTCTCTGCTAGCCTAAGTGTGTGTTCAATCTCTCTATTTTTGGTCATATTTTAAGTAATGTGATCATTCCTACAAAAGGCCCAAGGAGAATTATGCATATCTGAAACTTAGAAGACTTACTGAGAAATGTGTTGCAGACATTACAAAAAACATTCAAAACATTTCACAAACTTCACAGTTTGTAAAAAAAAAACCAAAAAACAAACCCAAACAAACAAACCAACCATCCTTTTCAGCTGTACTTGATAGTTGCCACAAACTTATACTTGAAATCTTTGTCAGAGTAAATTGAATTTGCCAATGGATCTTTTTCTCCTAAAAAGTAGACCTGTGCAGCTCAGCTCCAGGCATTTCTCAATAAATACACAGGAAAAAGCTCAGGTGAATATTTGACTGAGAAACATTGTCAAACTATCTGAAGAATTTCAGTGTAGGGAGGAAAAAATAAAAATCCTGAGAAAAAAATAAGAGTTTGTTTTTCTGGATAAAATGTTTTCTGAGTAGACAGAACAAAAGGAGTCAAGGGGCAAAATAGTTGGTTTTACTGGTAAGCATTTTCTATCACTGTAGATTTCTCTCCCAGTCGTGCTTATTAAGTGTTTGCCAAAGGGGGGATGTGTTTTTGTCTCTCTTTATATTTCTCAGCAATTAAATTCAATCACAAAAGGATGGTTTTATGCTTACTGGCTACCAAAGTTAACTTTTGTTTTTAAAAACTGTCCTCTTCAAGAGTGACAAAAGGTTGATTTATTTTTCAAAGCACATGTCACACATGCATGAGAAGTTAACTGTCAAGACCTTCCTAGGGATTCTTTCAAATTGTCCATTTTATGCTAAAAGGTTCAAAGAGGCTTTGCAGAAAGAATCTTGAGAGATGGGATTTTAGAACCCTTGGGTAAAAGCATTAATAAAGTACCAGAGGTTTCATACTCAAAACCATTTGAAAAGATAGCTTGTCAATATTGTCTAGCATTGCAGCTCAAAGGCTGTGTTTTGCAAGACCAGGATCTGAGGGTTTAAAGAAAAAAGGTAAAAATATGTCTGATTTTTAAATTGCACTGAACCAACATATTCAGGGATTGATGCAGAGAATTGGAAAGAAAACCCTCCAAAAAACCTCACAAGAACCCAATCAAACAGTCCTAACAAACCATTGATCTTTTTGTATCATGATTTTGCCTGGTGTTCTTCCTTGGTATATCCCACCTACAAAGGATGTCCTTGTCCAACAAAATCATGGTACTGAGAACTGGGTGGAGGCATGCTTCAACATGAAGAAGGTGCATTTTTAAATTTATCCACTGCCTAACAAATAATGCAGTTAGTAAAATAGCTCTAATATTTTCAGGAAGGAATCATGGTACTAGATAAGATTATCTTCATGTCTATTAACTGAAAATTCTTTACTCATCCAGGCTGAAATTAACCATTTTACAAGACATTTAACCTTATTTTTGTCCAAGTTTAAAGCTGTGTGTTTCTAAACTCTGACAGCACATAAATGTTCACCTTTGTGAAATTGCAATCCCTCTTACAACAAGCATTCTATGTCACTTTGCCTGGCAAACTTTGACTTTCTGTCCAAATGATCACATTAATCACTTAATAGTCTTGCTATTACTGTTTTAAAAGGATCTGAGAGTCATTTCAAAGACTCCCTTCATAAAACTGAGTGCAGTGGAAGTTGTAAACTAGCCTGACATATATGCCTGAAAGATGCCTGATTACTTTTTGAATGTTCAGTTCTTCTATGGCTGGGCTACAACACCAGGAACTGGTTTGATGTAGCGCCTCTGGGATCTGGCAGTCCTTGGTGAGGCAGGAGCTGTAGGGATCTGGAGAGTCTGGTTTGAGGAGTGGAGAGCAAGTCAGCTTTCTGAGGCTTTTTCTCGCTTCTACGGGTGTTCTTCCAGTTAAGATAAAATCAGGTTCCACAGTTGCAAGAAGGAACTTCCAGTGGGACAGTCTGATGTTGAACCAGGCACCAGCAGATCCCTGCTATGTGCTGAGTTACTTGCTGCTTTTCATTTCCTGGCAAAGATGCAGCAGCACATTAGAGCTGTGAACACATCCTGTAGGAATGCAGGATGCAGCTCAGGTTGCCTGGTCCTGTTCTTCACCTGTAACCCATTAGCACTGGGGTGCATTGTAGGATGGATGTGCACAGTGCAGCAGGATGTTCTGCCTAAGCGGGGGCAACACAGCTCAGACGATATGTGCCAAGTGGTCAGAGGAATGGAGACTGGGATTGGTTTTGGGGTTGAAGGATGCTGACACCAGCCTGACTCGTCCGTCCTGAAGTTAAACACTGGGGAAGAACAAAGTTTCCTCAGTGCCTGACAGAGGAACCAACCAATTCTGGTGCTGACAAGTGATGTAAAGCTGCTGAGCTGGCACAGCCTGGGAGCCTCTGACTGACAGTCCAACACATTATGCTACAAAAACCCAATTGTTAGAGGAGAGATCTTCAGCTGTTGACATGTGTGTGGAGATTCTTCCCTGTAGAAGAATTATGATTAAGATCTGTAGTCTAATCATTAAAATTATCATTATCAAGCTGAAAACCCCATTTATTTAATTTATATAAACATGTTGGATTTGCCATCCTTCATCCTGGGTGACAAAGGCTGAGTTACACCTGTACAACCACTGCCCAAGTCTGAGACTTGTGTTAGATCCAGACACACCCAGGCTCCCCTCTGAGAAGGAACTCCTTTCCATATTGAACCCTGCTGTCAATAACCCCTTTGTGTCTGCTGCACATCCTGGGAGTTTCTTCTCCTGGCTCACCCAGCAGTCCCTGTCCTCAGGTAGCCCCTGAGGAGTGGATAAAGCAGGTATCTGTTTGCACTGATTAAGTTTTTAGGGTTCCCCTGCATGCCATTGCACCTCTGATCCTTCCTGGATTTATGTTTATGGTTATTACCCTTCAATCTCAGGCCCTAGCAATTACATTGTGTTTCCAAAACATGCAGCCTTCCCATTTTTACACTCAGTCTTTCACTGAAAGTCTTGTGGAATGTCACTAATAGAGCATTTGTGTCATATAAATTAAATGGAGAAACAACACAGTGTCAGTAAAACACAAAGAAGGATCCAAGATTACAGCTAAGCAGATAGCTTTCATTAGAACTCTACCTTTTTAAGGGTTATTTTGAAAAATTACAGAACCAAAAATAAAATTGCTGATTTGTTTGCTAATTTTAATGGGTAGGTGTAGATGAATATGAGAAACATTTGTTATGTTCACTGCTCAGCAAATTTTTTCACCCCTCCCAACCACAGATGCAATGTGAAAGATGGTGTAAATAATTTCTCTTGTGCAGGAAACCAAAGGTTGTGAATGTAGCATCAGGTTTTTAAGAGCAGAGAGTTGCATAAGACTTATTTAAATCTTTTGGGCATCTTTCCTTCCTTCCAGTGACCTGCTGTCATGGCAGAAGAATTCCTTAGGTAAAAACATCACTGTGGCACCTTAGGAGTGAGGTGGGGCTGCCAGAAGAGCCCTTGTGACAGTGGGGTACAGTTTTGTGTTTCAGCAATTCAATTTTTCTTATATTCTGCTTATCCAGAATACCAGCCCTTCCATCAGTTTGGCATCACTGGCTTGCTGGAATAATGTCAGGGGACATCTCTCTCATTATCAACACCTCTGCAGCTGCAGATCATTGGGATGTGCCAAAGCAGATGTTCTTAAGACACTGATGTGTTGTGAAGAAAAATGATGAAGGAAGCTAGTAGTGGCAAAATCCCAAGTTTATTTTTCAGCTTTGAAAGAAGAAAAAAAAATGGAATAACAATATCTGCTGGTGCCCAAATCAAGAGACATTAATCCCAAGTTTAAAAACCTTTGCTATCCTTTTGAAGAAAACTTCAAGCTGGCTTACAAGTAATGGTGGAGCCATTTGGGTAGTTAAAGAAGAACACATTTTGGGGATAGGGAAAGAATTTACTCAGTTACAGTAATTTCATGCGTATAAGGTACACCGTTTTGACTAAAATTTTGATCAAAACCCAGAAGTGCGCCTTATAATCTGGTGCGCCTTATATGCGGACAACATTTGGAAATTTGCCAACCTGCAGGTGCGAGCCGTGAGGGCCACTTCCACGAGGGCAGCTGTGGCAGCCCGCACCGGGGGCGAGCGGGAATGCTGGGGCCTGCGGCAAGGGGAGGGTGCCTGGGGCTGCGATTAAAGGCTATGCCTATCCGTGAAAAATGTTTGCAAATTGAGCACCTGCCAGTAAACCCCGCGATCGCGCAATTCCATTACTAATTCGTTACTTTGTTCTGCGCGGATCCTCACTGAAAAAAAAAAGAGTGCGCCTTATAGTCCAGTGCACCTTATATAAGGTCAAAGTTCGGGAATTTGCTGACAACCTGGAAGTATGCATTATAATCCGGTGCACCTTATAGTAGTGAAATCACTGTACTGTTTTTTGTCAGAGTTCACAGAATCATTGAATGGCTTGGGTTGGAACATGTCTTAAAGATCATCAAGTTCCAACCTCCTGCCATGAGCAGGGACACCTTCCCTTCCCAGATCAGGTTGTATTGAGTGACAACAGACACATCCTCTCATGTTCAAACATTGTGATCACAAGAACAAATCCCAAGATTGATTTCTCATGGATCATGGCCACTCCTTGTGGATTTGTCATTTTGTAGAATTCACTCATTTTCTGAAGAGCTCCTAAGTATTCAGCTGTGTGACTTCAGCATATTGATTTTTATATCTATGCCATAGATCCTGCTCATTTCAAAGAGAATTTTCCCTCATTAGACTGTAAATAATTGATACATCTATTGATTTTGTTTAATGTTTTTTCTTAATTTGTTTTCTTTATCAATAATTTTATGTAACAATGGGAGCAACGTATTGTGATTGTCATAAAAGGTTACTCAGGGGAAAACACAATTCTTCCAAGTCTCTTCAGAAGTTTCATTACATGTGTGCTTTATCTCTGCTGCAGAAGTTGGATGAGAACGTCAACACCTATTTTATTCTTTAAATGTTAGAAAACAAAACAAAAACAAACAAATGAAAATACAAACAAAAGAAAATACAAACAAAAACACACAAAACCAAATAACAAACCACATACAAAACCTCAAACAAACAAAAAACCCAAGCAAAAATTAAATAAAAAACAAAACAAAGAAAGGAAAAGCTGCTGCTCTGCATGATAATCTTACCGAAACAGAATTCACATGATCCTCTTTGACTTCAGAATGTGTAAAACACCCCAACAAACAAACAAACAAGCCAAACACCTGCTGTGCTTTAATTGCATTTTAAACCATCCATTTCTTCATTTTCAGCTCACCTGTAACAGCAACAAATCTAATTCTGTGTGAAGAGAAGACAGGGTGCTTCATGTAATGTGCTCAAAAATATTCTTCTCCAAATGAAATGTTCCAGGAAAAATGGCCAATGGCACAGGGTCAGATTAATGATTCCAAAGAGATCCAGGTTCTCTCACCTTTTCTGTTTTTCCTTCTGTTCCAAGAAGACCAGTGAGCTCTTGCTATGGACTTACTCTGAATAGTCTTCACTCCATTTGTCTTACTAGCCTAAATAATAACAAATTCCATGTCCAAGCCCAGTGCATTGTTATCCAACAGCATTGGCTGGACACTGAACAATTACATGACACTGGATGTATCCCAACATCTTTCTGTAATCAAATTTATTCTGTTTGCAAAGCTTCTACATTTTTATGTAGATGCAGCCTTCCTGTGTTTGAGTCCATATCAGGAAACTCAAGTTCTCTCAGTTGCTGCTAAAATTAGGAGTTAGGACTTGCGGAAGTTACTTTTTCCTTTATATTTTAGAACAGGTTTGTGCACAGCTGAGATGATGATGGGTTGTGCAGATATTTTGAACAAGTTGCTGTTAAGGTTTGTAAGTCAAGCCAACAAGAAAAAAGCAGCAATGAAGGAACAAGAATCCTTCATATCAATTTGGCTTCCTTCTCCAAAGAATCCAAGAGCCAAACAACTCAGAGGTCTTGAAATAGTGACCTCAAAACACTAAAGCAGAAAATCTTGGCAGTATTACAAATGTAGTTTTATTTTGTAATATATTCCTGAATAAAAGTACTGAACTTCAAAGTTATGATTTTTTTTTAAAATCTCTATAATCATCAGATACATTTCATTTCCAGATTTTTTTGACTTTTTCTTTTTCATGTTTGAGACTGAAGCAAAGGAATGCTTTCACTCCATTTTGTTTTGAGTTCCCTTTTCCTTTCCATATTGGCCTGACACAATGTTTTGTTGTAGAGTGACTGTTCCTGCTTATTCACTGCTCTTCTCCAAATTCCCACTGCTCTTGTCTTGGTTACAAACAGAAGGATAGAAGCCTGAAAACTTCTGCTGCACTGTATTGTGTCATTATTTTGCTGCTGCTCTGTGTTGGGTCATGATTTTGCTCCAAGTTTCACAGGCAGCCCACAGTTCTTGGATTTGGCAGTGTGGAAGTGCAAATATTCCATGTATTGATTAGCTTCTCATTAAGTAGTTGTAGAACAACAAAAAAAGGAAAAAAAAAGGAAAATGGAAGTTATTCTAGGCAGAAATTTGACTTTTTTAACAAGGAACTACGATGAGGCAAGAGCCAGTTTAATTTTTAAAAAATAGTAGAGATAAAGTTTTAAAAATAGGAATTAATAAGGCAAAGTTATAGAATATTACCTCACAGGTGTTTTCCTGGGATTAAAAAAAGGTCACCTTGTTATATAGATTTAGTAGCAGTTTATATAACTACACAGGGAATTGTGCACTAGAAAAATAATCCTGTGGCAAGTGAGTTTATATTTATAGAAAAAAAGGTATAAACATGTTAACAGTCAAGCCTACATTTTACTTAAAAGAAAAAATCCATTCTAGGTCTGCATTCTAAGAAAAATATGTTTCTAGCTCTAATTCCTGTTACAGTTCTGCAGCTCATTTCTACAGCTCAAATAAAACAGACCATCTAAGTGACTCATGATATTTTTTAGAACATAACCACAGTGAGAAGTGTGTCAAGGAAGAGGAAAGTGGAGAATCATTTTAAAAACACAATTCAGAATCACTACTTTGATTGCAGGACAAGGAAGAAAAAGACCTCTTTGAGTTGTGTCAGCATCAGTTTAATTTGACCCTGCAAAGCTCAGGAGCCACCTGGAAGATGTAAAAATAAGTGTCAGCAGTCCTTTTTGAGTGGACAGGAGCAGGAAATGCCTGGAGAGGAGTGGCTGATCATGGCACACTCATGACAAGCTTAGGAACGGGTGAAAAATCCAAATTTTGTGAATAACTTCTTGAACTATTCTCCAGGTGGAGGAATGTTACTTGATTATCCTGGTGATAAGATGTGAAAGCAAAGTAAAAATGCGTTTCCCCTGGCAACAGGCAGAGCTGGCCCAGCTGATTTATACATAAAACATTAAATAAGAGCAGCCCCCATAACATGTGTGGGCACATTTTGTGCTTGTGCACGTTTTGGTGTATGTATGTCTGTATAAACAAGCTCTATTCATAATCAGCAGGTCACTGATGAATAGAGGTACTTGGTTTTGCTTACAACTTATAATTAACATTTTATCATTTCCTATCAGCTTCTTATGCTCAAAGGTGCTATCATGGGCATTTAAATGATGGAGTTAGTTTGTCATAGTCCCTGCAGCCATGAACAATTTTAATTGTTGATGCATGTGGAGAGATGATTGATGTGATAAGGAATTCAGAGCAGTAAACTATTGCACCTCAAACATCTCCATCCCATATATCACTCTACACACAAAAGCTCACCAGATTAGCCTTGTTTAAATATTATTTGCATTTAAATTGCAGGATGGTTGTAGACTGTGTATTTTATGAACGAGGCTAAATGCTAAAGCCAGCAGTTACATATTCCTGTAAACACTGAGATTCACAGGTGCACTTTGAAGGCTGAGTTCTAAGCAGACTGCAGAGTCAAGGACATGAGGGGAAAATTTCTTTTGATTTCTTTAGAGTTAGGGGCTGGGAGATGGGGCAGGAATGCACTGACTGTTCTGAACTGCGAGCAAAGAGGAATAATCCTTGTTCTTGTGAGAAGTGCCTTTGTAAACACATCCTCATCCAAATATTGTACAGCTTTAATAGATTTTTTTATGTACTGAATTGTTCTGTTCTTTTGCAATTAACTTCAAGATGCTGTGTGGAAGGGGACTATGCTGACAGACTGCTACCAAGTCACTTCTATCCAGAGCTTCAGTAATGAAGCCTCTAGCTGCAAATACCGCTGTTATGAAGCCCAATTATATTTTTTCCATGCTCTCTGGGAAGGAGTGCAGTAGGTCAGTCATTCTGAATAACAAATCAGCTTTTCAGTCTTCCCCAGAAATAATTCATTATTCAAAAAAATCCCTTTTTTATTTTCATTTTTTCTAAAGGTTGTTGTAAGTTTTGTAAAAACATGCTTTTCCAGAGCTTTCTAAATTCGGTGCCAAGTGCCTAAAATGTACATTACCCTTGCAAAAGAAAATAGTTTCAATTCAAAAGGTTAAAAAAAATAGAATTTAAATGTCTCTCTGTGGGTTAAAATCTGTAGGGTTTCACTTTGTTGTGCTAGCAAAGGACAATGTATCACAAAATGACTCTTGGAATTTTTTAGGCAAAGGCACAGAAATACTCTTGGAAGAAATTGATAGTATCAAGTACCTCCTTTGGAATCATGTCTGCTAATTCAGAGTTTTATTGATGAGATCCTGGAAAACCCTGGCTGACAAAGAATCTGGTCCTAATCCAGAAAATAATGAAAGAATGGAGTATCTGTGGGAGGGAAAAAATGTGCCTACTGGCAAAGGTGATTATGGAAAGACTTCATCAAAAGAATGAAGCTGTGTCACTGGCATGCTGGCTTTGACTTGCAGGGCATCAGGAACAGAGCTTGGGAAATTGTTCATGATGAAGGAAGAGCTCATTTAAGAAAGATGAGATCTTTTTTCCATTAAGTTAGAGGATCACTTATTGGAAATGTTCGGCGACGAAATTGTAATAACTCATAAACAGCTCACAGGAATTTCTTCTGCTCCATCAGGCACTAAAGGCTTGTGGTGTGTATCAATGACACCAACATGCACAGCAGCTCCAGTGGACCCATGGCATAATTAATAGGGAAATAATTCCATGGTCTCATATTTTCCCCTTGTCATTTCTCTATCTGTTACCTTCCAGTTTATTTAATGTCTGAGACTGTCACTCTTCCCACACCTGATGTTAGTGAGTTTGTAGTCACTGCTGGAATGATTCTAACCATTGTGAGCACAGTAATTTCACGCCTATAAGGCGCACCAGATTATAAGGCACACTTCCGGGCTGTCGGCAAATTTCCAGACTTTGTCCATATATAAGGCACACCGGCCTATAAGGCCTGCCTGGTTTTGATCAAAATTTCAGCCAAAAGGGTGCACCTGGTATGCATGAAATTACTTTGAGGGTTTGAGGAAGAGCCCAGAGCTGGACTGAAGACATGAGCAGAGACTGAGGGAATCAGGATTCCTATATCTGAGATTGTTCTTCCCGCAGTGTCTCCCTTCTCTCCATGCCCATCCCACTCCCTTGGGTGGCTCAGAAGCCCAGGCAGAGAATCTGGAGCAGGCTGTGCTCGCCCAGGCGAGTTGCACACATGAAAGTTGGTATGACCTAGCAAATATGATGTGCAATTTCAAGTCTGTGTTTACAGAAGGTGGGGGGAATACTTTGAGCAATAAGTGCGAAGTGTTTGTATAACTGTTGAGACTCAGTAAATGATTATTAATCCTGGTAACAGTTCCAAAAAAGTGTCTGCTATTTATTTGTGTTTCAGAGCTGCTTCCCAAAATAATAGGTAGCACATAAAGTCAAGGGCACTGGGTTCACTGATGCACCAGCTGCTCTCCCAAGTGGAATTCTTTACAAACAGCCAGTGATATGCTCTGCACTGAGAAGTTTAAAGCATTTCTTTATTAAACTAGGAGTGCTAGAATTGTGTGTATCTCCTGGTATTTCATTAAGGTTACTGGCCTTGTGTCCAGGGGGATAATAAGATGCCAAAAGGCTGCAAGAAATGCAAATAAAAATGATACGTAGTCCTGGGACTGTTATTTGCAATACTGCATTATTTTAATTCTCTAGCACTAGCAGTGGCTGGAGAATAGTAGGCTAAAGCTGTGAGTTACTGATGCATGTCCTCAACACCAGGGACAAGACTGTTTTCATGTGCTCTTTAAACCATTTATCTAGTGCTCTACACCAGGATGGTTTGGAGCAGACTTTCATGTTGTCAGGTTTTAGACTGCTTTAGAAAGTTCAGTTAAGAACGCCAGCATCTTCAAATACACGAGTTCAACCTGCTCTGGTTTACTCTGTGGGGAAGACTGTCTTTCTCCTGTTCCTACAATAAAAATGTGGTTACTGACTATTTAAAATTTGGAATAATTTTCTGCTTTTCCCATTAATTATTTTAAATCTCTGGAACCTTAGATTCTGCCTTTTGTGTGATATATTTAAGTGATATCTTCTCTTTGCTGTAAGGGCAAGACTACAACGATTGGCATAAGTTATTTCCAGCACAGCCTTTGTTCAAGGACTGGCCCATTTTGCAGTACTAGTAACAGAAAACTGAATATTTTAATTGTGAAGTACTTTTGTGGGCTGTGGCAGTGGGAAAGAACTAGAGAGATTCTAAATGGGCCAAGCACGGTGCCTTCTCCTGACAAATAAATCTGCCAGGTTAAATCCAACCTGCCAGGTCAGACAGCTCTCTGCTGCACAGAGCACTGGCAACCCCTATGTCAGACTGCAGAAATCACCTGCAAATTTAACTTAATCTTTACTCTCAGCATTGTTTAAAATAATAATAAAAATCACATGTACCTGATTTGGATATAATACCATCCAGAAACATAAAAATCTTTCAAATATCTTCTATGGAAGCCCTGTAGGATGCAGTCTGCAAGGAACATTTTCCCTTCTTTGGCTATATTGTCATCTTAAAGAAGATGTCATGATGTTCAAGTCTCCTAATAGTTGTGTTTGTTATAGAAGAGAATATGAAAATTGCACCTGGAATCATTTACAAGGAAGCTCATTCATTGTCAGAGAACCCTTTGGAGGTTTATCTGGTAGAACGTTTTTGCCATCAAAATTACTTTCATTTTCAAATTAATAATAATAATAATAATAATAATAAATATTAGATGTTAGATATTAAATATAATATATATTTATATGTAGATAGTAAATTTAATATAAATATTTTAAAATATAGTCTAGAAAGGCAGAACAAAGGAAAATGAAAAGGAAAATCCTAAAATTCAATGTATTTGGTAACATCCTCACCCTAGAGGTGCCCAAGGAAGGCCTGGACATGGAACTTAGTGCTCTAGTCTGGGTGACAAGGTGAAACTGGTCACAGCTTGGACTTGATGGTCTGGGAAGGCTTTTGCAACCCTGATGATTCCATGAAATCCTATTCTAAATTTTTACAGCATCAACAATTCCCACCTTAGTGTGAGACCTTCGGATCTTACCAGGGTTGAAATATTTATTGATAATAATTCTTGCAGCAATTTTTGTAGGCAATATATTGCTGCATCTGATAGGATCCATTCAACAGGAAAATACTCTTCTTGTTAGCATTACCAGGGAAAAGAAAAAGTTAATTTCATCAGCTCCTCAGACATAGTAAAATTAGCAGAAATGAAGGGAATGTTCAATTTCTCTTGTAAGGGCTTGAGAATGACAGAGTCCCTGCTGACCAAAAAGGCTGAATCAGGGCCACCCCTGTCTGGGAAGAATGTTTTGTTGTGAAGCCTTCCCTGTGCACAGGGGTTTTTTTTATTTTTTCCCCAGAATAATGGAAGAAATAGGCTGCTGTATCCACTTTCAGGGACTTGAAAGTCAACAGCCCTGCTCAGTTGGACCACAGAGCTGGACCCCAGCAACTTGCCAGCCTGCCTCCAGCTCAGGGCCTCTCTTGAGCATCAGTGGGATCTGCACATAAATCACACAATCACAGACTGGTTTAGGCTGGAAGAGATCTTAAACCTCAGTGCCACCCCCAGCCATGGGCAGGGACACCTTCCACTCACCCAGGATGCTCCCAGCCCCATCCAGC
>VRYO01001717.1:4880447-4903865 GCA_009812075.1 Sialia sialis | reverse complement strand
TCAATATTTTTGTTCAATACTTCATTTGCATGTGTATGATGGGATCTGATGGGCTTCTCTTCCTATAAAATACAGACAACTTGAAAGCTTTTGGGTTTATGGAGGGTTGAAGTAACCCAAATTTTTAAGCACTGCGCTGTCCTGGTTTTATCCTTCTTAATGTTTTCTTGTTATTCATCCTGCTCTGTTGAAACAGTTAATTCACTTGTGTTTTAGGGCATCATTTCTGCTTTGGTTATTGTTAAAATTTATTAGCCTTCCCTCATCGAGCAGTGATAATATTGTTATTAGTGAGAGTTAGAATTTATAAGGTGCCCCAGAGGAAACATTTATTGCCTTGTAGGATGCAAACTACATTGGATCTGCCTCATAACTGAGTTTTCTACGAGTGCTTATGGCCACATTCTGGTACCAATGGCAGCATCAGAAAAGTGAAGAAACGCTGCTGGCGTTTAAGTGATCTGGGACTAAGCTGAACTCCAGCCCAGGTTGTAAAAACATTGTCATGGGGTGAGGAACATGCAGGTCATTCTTTCTCCCCTCACTGGATTCTGCAAGTTAATAATATGAATTGCAGACACCAATTGATTGATTTCATTTCAAATCTTCCATGTCCTGTGGGTGCTTGCCTTTAATTATTCATGTGATACTTTCATCAGTTGGATACAAAAAGAGATAGAAAAGCTGTGTCCTATGAAGACAGAGAGGGGTAGCTGCTGAAGACTGTTTAACACCCTAGGAAGTTTTAGATGTATTTTTAAGACTAACAAAACTGATGGCTTTCTTTACTTATTTTGGGGTTTCCTACTGATCATTAGGGTAGCTTAGGGTTGTGTCTCACCCTAACTGATGAGAGTAAACAAAGTAAAATGTCTTCTAGGCATAACAATGTTGCCAGTCCCAAAATTCTTTTTCTTAATTCTTTTCCAAATTTTGCTAAGGTTAAATCAGAAAAATATATAAGACTCCCTTAGAAATGCACAAAATGCTCAATCTGGGCCACGAGCAATGATAGAATTTTTTTCTATATTTCAAATACTCTTCCTTATCACTAGTTAAATATCTGAGCTTGTGCCTAACTCTCAGATTCCTGTTGGGACGAGTCTGACCTCAAGCAATTCGTGTACAGAATTGGTAAATGGATTCAGAATGTTCATAAATGTCAGTGCCTTGAACAGAAGCTGGCAGTAATTGCGCAGAGCTTTTGAAAAGTATCCACAATAGTTCAACAGGTCATGAAAAAAAATAAATACAAAAAGCAAAATCATTCCCTCATCTCAAACCAGCTTTCATGAGCTGTTTTTTGTATAAGTGTCTCCCTACTGATAAGTATGTCACCACTTCAAAAATACAGTTGATTACTTACTTCTGAAAGAGACCCTGAGATTGTCAGCTGGAAAGTGCAATGCCCGGAGCTGCTCTAGAAGTCCACAATCTTGAAAGGAAACCTTGGTCTAGGTTTGGTCCTTAATAAAGCTTCCTGTGTCCATGGAAATGCTTCATGCAAAATAATCCTCCTAACAAATATCTGTATGTCTTCGATGAGATCCCTCCTTCAACCATTAGCATGCCAGGCTTTGGCATCCACTCCAAACATCTTCAGAAGGGGAATTAATCTCAAGCAAGAACATTCTGCCTATGTGCTGCTCTTATAGTGGTGGATTCTTATAATTTCTAATTTTTTTTTTTTTTTCAGATGATATTAAATAATTTCTTTGGGTTTTTCTTTTTTTCTTCTTTTTTAAATATAAATATCTGAGAAAGTAACCATTTTGTTTGTAATGGGTTTAGGCCTAGAGCAATGAGAGGCTGAGACTCTAAGGAATGCTGTAGCTCTGAAACCACTTTGACTTCTTCAGAAATATACTGGATCTCAAAGAATGAACTGTAAATACTTAAAGAAACGCGCAATTCCCTGATGTTAATGAACAGCCTTCATTATGAATCAATACAAAATTGCAGAGAAGTTCTACCACTCCAGATTCATTTGCCTTCTTTGTGGTGGCTTTACAATGGGTTGTATTGAATTTCTGAGCTCCAGCAGCTGCCAGGACTGAATTGCACAGTGGCAGTCCCAGTGTGCTGCTTGCAGGCAGCACATGGAGTGTTTTGCTGTGACAAGGGGCTGTGCTGGAACAACTGGGCCACTTGTGACACTCAGCCACTCATTTGGACTCCTACAGGGCTTTGTTGCTAAACAATGAATGAAGTAATGAGGAGCCCTCCTGCTATTTGGCTTAACAGGAGAGCAGAGAGACTCAAACATATTTAATAGTACCAAAAAAAAAAGAGTTAATGAGATACTTTCTTAGTCGTTGACAAGTGAGAGCTCTGTATTGACAAAGCCACAATCAAGCATCAGGCAAACAATCATTGCATTCCTGTGTTCACAATGGAAGAAATCACCAAGTAATAGCTAGAAGAAAACTGCTCTCCCTCCTCTATAGGCACTTTATAATCTCTGACTCCTACAAAAGCAACTGCAGGACAGGGAGTCTGAGATGGAAGGTGCTTGGAGCAGCCTGGGCTGGTGGAAGGTGTCCCTGCCCATGGCAGGGGGTGGGACTGGATGGGCTTCAAGGTCCCTTCCAACCCTAACAATTCCAGAATCCCATGATTTGATTATATCTTCAATGATAGAGCTCACAAGGGCCAAGCTTTTGCAGACACCACCACAGACTTGGACATATCCAGAAGTTTTCAATAATACCTCCCTCTCTTAAATTGACTTGGATGCTAGATGCCACTCCAGATACTGCTGACTTTGAGAGCAGTTCAGCTGGAGGATTCCAACAAATCCACTAGTCACCAGGCACAGTGATTACTTTTAGACTGAATTTGCAGCAAATTTTTGTGCTGCTGGTGGTACCAAAGTGAAAGCACGATATTTTCCTTTGCTTTTCTGCCTGGCTGCAAAAGAGAATAAAGAAGGGCTGCTCTTTTCACTGCTCTTTCCCATCATCAAACTGGCTTAGGGTGGTGTTGGTCCTACCCAAATCCTCCTGCAGTTGTGTAATTTGTGTAACCTAAATTAGAGAAGCACCATTTTTCTCATCCTATTTAAATAGCACAAAATGGGTCCATTACGTACCCCTCTGGACTTCCTGGAAATGAGGCAGACATTAATTCTGAAAGATTAATTGAAACATTACCTCTGGCACCACTACAGGTAGTTCAGCTCTTTATTGATTCAAGTTTGGCATTGACACCCAAGTTCCATTTCAGGTGATGATATAGAGCCTGGTGAGAGAATAAGAAAGATCTTGTTACTACAAGAACAAGGAGTTACTAAGGTGAATATACATGTGACAGATACTCTCTCTTAAATCTTCCCATATGAGAGATCTGTCACGGTTGTTATCATTCAGCCAGGCTAGTCAGAAAAAGTGGTTTGCAGTAGAAAAATCCATTTCATTGAAAGCTAAATAGCTCATGGAGTTCTGTCTGTTCTGACAGCCTTTCTTACTGAAAGTTTTACGAGATCCTTGTAATAGTACTGGTAAAAAGAATGGGTGGTGGAGAAGATGAAACGAAAACCAAACCTCTCCCAGCAAAAGAGAGGTTTCCCAAAATTATGCAGGGGGTTATGCCTTTTAAGGTTTAAAGTCTTCTCCAAAATAGAACAAAAAAGAATTGAAGACATCCCTAAAACTTATTTCTGTTCTCTGTTAACCATCTCTTATTCACATGTTGTCAAATTGCATATTCCTTCAGTCCTCTGATAATTGTTCAGATGTGAAAATAAGAACAGATGATTTAATCTCAGACATTTGAGAAATTAAAAAAAAAAAGTCAGAAGGAAAAATAGGACATTTATCTAAAGGAAGAAAAGTAGAACAGCTGTGTGAGACTGAAGTACATGCTGCACCTGATCTCACGGCAAAGGCTGTCTAATTCCAGATTTAAGAATAGAATCAGGGAAATGGAAAAGCTCTAGAGGTGTTTGGAAGTTAATGATGCAGCACTGTAGTAAAGCCCAAATTAAATTCTCAGTTTTCTCAATAGAAGTACATTAAAACAAAAGTACTCTCAGAATAAAGGTGCCTTATGCTGCTTTGTTGTTGCTCCCTCAGAATGGGTTTCCTTTTCAGATGTTTCTGCCAAGCAATGACATATGGGGGGTTTCCTGCTCATACTTCTAAGTGAAGTATTTTTAGGACAAAAGCAAAGGATAAAGTAGCTGAAAATATGAAGCAAGGGAAGAAACTGATAGAAACTTAAATAAAGTAAAATGTGTCAAATTATCTACTCTGACTCTGGACATTGCTGCCATAAAAGGAAAAAGAAGGGTAATTGGTCTCATAGAAATATCCTTCCTTGTCCCAACTGCACTTGGCAGTGGGATTGGTTTGT
This sequence comes from Sialia sialis, assembly GCA_009812075.1. Classification (NCBI taxonomy): domain Eukaryota; kingdom Metazoa; phylum Chordata; class Aves; order Passeriformes; family Turdidae; genus Sialia; species Sialia sialis. Next base: position 4,899,512 of record VRYO01001717.1, on the reverse strand, counting down.
GACTCTGATCTCTGCATCATTATTTAGGAACTCAAATGTAGCATCAAAGCAGTTTGAGTCACTGGAAGTTCTGCTGAGTTATCCTCACTTGCACAGAGGCTTAAGGTTTCAAACTGTAAAGAATTATCCTGTTGTTTTCACACATCTGTGACTGTACCTATGCAGATGAGCAGAGGAAGACAGAATTAATATGCCCCTGTTTTAATTTAAAAGTTTTTTCTGATTGCTTCCTTCCTTCCTTCCTTCCTTCTTTCCTTCCTTCCTTCCTTCCTTCCTTCCTTCCTTCCTTCCTTCCTTCCTTCCTTCCTTCCTTCCTTCCTTCCTTCCTTCCTTCCTTCCTTCCTTCCTTCCTTCCTTCCTTCCTTCCTTCCTTCCTTCCTTCCTTCCTTCCTTCCTTCCTTCCTTCCTTCCTTCCTTCCTTCCTTCCTTCCTCCCTCCCTTCCTCCCTTCCTCCCTTCCTGTTTTCTTCTGTTCTCTGGTGCTGGCCAAGAGCTTACACTTTATCTTCTCTCTCTTAATGACTCAGGTTTTATTGTTTTTATGTTCTACTCTTTAGACTCAAAATCCTTTTAATTCTCTAACAATCTTTGTTTCTTCTCTTTCAGAGGTATCTTATTCAGGGATTGTTTAGTTGGTTTTTGTTGTTTTTTTTTTTTTCCTCAGGCAATAATTACTCTTCTTCAGCTATATTGATAGTATTTTGGTTATTTGAAATTTGGAAGAGTTTTTTGGGTTTTTTTAATGAGAAAGGGATGGTAGAAGATTATACATTTTATAGCTTTCCAAGCTCTCTCTTTACAGAATTAGATTACCCAAGAAATATTAAAAAATTACTAAATAATGTCTCCATCAGAAAGGATTTTCACAGGGATTAGGCTGGTAGACAGAGTTCCAAAAAAACCTTTGCAACAAGAAATATTTCTGTAGAGACGGAAACCACAGACAGTCACGGGAAATTAAGAACATTTTGACAGACGGCTCACAGCATTTATCAAGGGGAAAGCCAGAGAAGCAGCATAGATGTTCTCTCCTTTGAGCAGCTTAGAATTTGATATCTGTAACTCCAGCCTGGCCCCTATTTATAAGGACGGAATTTCATTGGCAAGGAAATAAGGATGGCATGTTCAGGAATGGGGAGGGGAGGGAGAGGAGGTTTGTTCTCAGCAGCTGGTCACAGAGAAAGGTTGTTTTCTTGGGAACGAGATAAAAAACTCCATTTGACAGCAGAGCTGAGAAGATGGCCACAAAATAAACAGTGCTGCCAACAGGAGCTGTCACCATATTTAAGGCTGATGAGTAGTAATTAATACAGATTCTTTCAAGCAAGGCTTGCAGGCTCAAATGGGGCTCAGAGTAATTCAGAGAGGAAGAGGAAAGTGAGAGACTCTTCCTTGGAATTTGAATTCAGTGACTGTGAAAGCCTGTGCTGGTCTCCCAGCCTTCAGCTGCAGCACAGGAGTTCTGTGTGTTTGCTCCAGTTGCAGCAGCTTTAAAAGCAACATTCACAAGCAGAGGTGTCTCTAATCCATTCTGCCTCTCTCACACACCTGAAAATCTCAGCACAATTTGGAACCTAATGGAAACTTCTAGTTCATTCTTGGTTGCTCGTAGTCTTGAGGTTAAGATCTCAAATGTTTTTGGAGTCTAAGAATGTCTGAAAAAAAGTCAACAAGGATGAAAAAGTAATAATTTAATACCTGCTGTGCAGCTCTAGTGTCAGCTACCTGGAAATGTCTTAATAATTCTAGGATGCAAGATGTAAGGGATAGGAGACATATACATATTTTATGCAGAAAAACCACATCTTCTGCCTTGTATAACTTGAAAATTATGTCATTCTTGAATTTTTCAGGTGGAGTGCACTGTGTAAACTGGTTTTTGTGTTTTCAAACAATGCTATGCAGCAGAAATGTTTAGAAGCCCTGAAGCACAATGCAAAAGACCCCCAAAATCTGTATACTGATTGTAGTCTTGATCAACTATGGCTTGCAACACCTAGAAACCAAAAGGAAAAATGTTTTACATGACAAATGGGCTTTGCAGTTTTGATACACAAATACATGTGTCACATAAGTGGTTAAATTTAGTCTTTCTCCCCTTCTTCTCTCCCCTGGATATTTTTTCCCAATTCCTTCCTCACTCTTAGTTTATTTGCAAAGCAGGGATATGGTGGAATTTCACTAACAAATTAATTAGTTCTGTTTGGTGCAGATTCAGTGCTCAATTGATGCCATAATTAATTCAACTTAAGGTTCTGTTCCAGTTAGCACAAAGTATATATGAACTAAGACAAAAAAATAGTGGAAATGTTGAGTGAACAGTTTACTCTTTTCCAAAACAAGTACCTTCTCAAGGAGCCAAAATGTTGTAGCAGACACAACTTTATGAGTACAAAAATTAAAATTCAGCCAAGGATAGCAATAGTTCTTTGATTAATTGTAAGCTTCCAAGAAAAAAAAAAACACCAGTAATCAGGAATACATATTAGCATAAATTGCACATAATAAGAATGTTCAGAAAAACAACAAACCTTTGATCCTTGGAATCTGGCTTCTAAAGCATGAGACTGCATTGAAATTTAGTGTTTGTTTAAGTTAGCATATTGCTTTTAATTTTTCCACTCAGGGACTTTCACCCACAGATATCTGCTTTACCCAGGGCAAGGACAGTGAGAAGATTTTTGTCAGCCACAGAAACTGGAGGTTTTGTTTATCAGAAACTTATATATCAGATGGCTTTGTCAGCTGAAAAATCTCTGGATTTTTCTTTTAGCTCAAGCCTGGTATGGGACATACCACCTGGAAGGCTATTCCCCACAATATTCCCATTATATCACCAATTATTTCTAGCCTTGAGGATATCAAGTTTCTTTGTGTGCACTTAATGAAGACTCACTCCGTGACATCTTTCCAAGACCTAGAGTTTAAAACAAATCTGGTATCATCAGCCTTACAATAAAATCCCTGAGCTGGCAAAACATCAGTACTTCCTCAAAGGAGTCAGTGCAGCCTGTCTCTAACAAGGAATTGCTACAAGAAATTGTAAAAAATTATAAAAGAAGGAAGGAAAGAAAAGGAAAAGGAAAAGGAAAAGGAAAAGGAAAAGGAAAAGGAAAAGGAAAAGGAAAAGGAAAAGGAAAAGGAAAAGGAAGGAAGGAAGGAAGGAAGGAAGGAAGGAAGGAAGGAAGGAAGGAAGGAAGGAAGGAAGGAAGAAAGAAAGAAAGAAAGAAAGAAAGAAAGAAAGAAAGAAAGAAAGAAAGAAAGAAAGAAAGAAAGAAAGAAAGAAAGAAAGAAAGAAAGAAAGAAGAAAAGAAAAGCAAGGCTGATCAAAACAATGATTTATTTTTACTCATATGATTCATTCCCTTAAATAAACAGCAAGTAAATGGTTTGGCCAATTTGTAGCCTCTCTCTAGCTACAAATTGGCCAAAGCATTCACAGATCAATCTTGATCACTCTTGATAATGGGCTTTTTCCACTGAGTCCATTTCACCCAGCGTGCAAAGTGCAGCTTCTTACTCTCAGCTTAATGCATTTAATAAAACTTAATTAAACATTTGCAAGCTTAATGAAGCACTCTGGAAATGAAAACAAAGGCAAGCCAATATCCTTCTAAATGGAAACTTGGCCATCAGAGTGCCACTGAAAAACCTGAAACAGTGTGCTGAGCTTTTAATGTCTCCTTTGGGGTTAATAGGGTAGATCAGGGTAGCATTGAAAGTCCTGTTACAGTATATTTTATTTTTTGTTATTAGCATGTCAGTCAGATATAGGTGTTTTATGATGTGCTGTGTTTTCCAAGTGAAGCTGGACAAAATCAATTTAGAGGTAACAATGAGAACAAATCCCAAATATTTAACTTATGAAAAATGCACCACGTGCAGTGAATTCACTTATGGTAGGGACCTTCACACCAGTGAAGGGAGATAAAAGTGGATAAAACTGTTGGAAAACTCATGAAAATACCAAGCTTGTCCCTGGGGGCTGGTGGGGAATGTGAAGGAAATCACCTCCTCTTTCTCCAGCAAAAGAAATGGGATGCTGATAACTTGGTGTTCCTCTCACCACACACTATTGTCTGAAGCTACTGAGTGGGTTTAAATATTATCATTAGAGTTGCTAATTATTATTATTATTATTATTATTATTGTGGTTGTTGTTTGTGTAATAGTATTCCATTCTTTACTTTTATTCTAATAATTTGATCTGAAGCAATATTAATTCTCTGATTATTCAGGTAAGAATTTTGATATGTTGATAACTAATTCTTCACTTTAATGTGTGTTTTGCCACTGTCTATAACGAGTGATAGTGAACGATAATGGGCTGGTTTTTCCCAAGCCTTTCGTGAGGCGAGGTGTGAGCAATTAAGTCTTTTGGAGGAGTTCCCCTTTGGGCACTGGGAAAGGTTTTTAGGTCTCTCTGGATCTTTCTCCCAGCCTGTCTCTCACCTATTAACTTCTGCACAGTCTTGGAGTGTTGCTTTACACTGTGAATCAGTGACATGTTGTAAGGAGCAAGAAGGTCTTGTTCTTACCCCAGCAATAAAGTTCCAAAGCTGAAGGGACTCCATTCACGGGATCATAGAGCCCTCAGGGTTGGGAGGGAGCTCTGGAGATCCTCTGTCCCAGCCCTTGCCAAGGCAGGGTCACCGGGAGACACAGGGGCATGTCCAGGTGGGTTTGGGATTTTCCAGAGAGGGACACTCCAGGCCCTCCCTGGGCAGCTGTTCCAGTGCTCTGAAAAGGAGGTTCAGGTAGAATTTGTTGGGCTTGGCCAGTTTATGGCCATCACTTCTTGTCCTGTCACTGGACGTCTCTGAACAGAGCTTGGCACCATCCTCTTGGCACCTGCCCTTGGGATGTTTTCATAGATTGATGAAAACCCCTCTGAACCCTCTCTTCTCCAAACTTACCAGACCCATCTCCCACAGTCTCTCCTCATCAGAGATGCTCCAAACCACTTGTCACATTTGTGTTAACCCCGCTGCACTCCTGAGTTCCCTCCTGCCTGGCAGCACAGACATTGGAGAGGGAGATATCCAAGACCTGATATTCATTTGAACATTTTCAGATTCAAATGCCGAAGTAACCTCCAAAATTCTTTGAGCAGAAAACTTTTCATTGCTGTGGATAAGATCCAATGGGGCTGTAGCTGCACACTTCATCCAGCACTTCACAGAAACCAGTCTCATTTGTAGTTGTCTAGGAAAGACATAAAAACTGCCTATTCACAGCTTTATGCAGGCCTAACAGGCTCATTTCATGTCATCAAATTTATTGTCATGCTTCCTGACTTGGACGTGCATCACTTGGAGCATTCCTGCTTTAGACAGGAGATTTATGAGGCCTGCTGAGCTCCCTGTGTTTAATTTGATTTAGGGAAATTTCCCAGAACTTTCCAGGGGAAACTCAGTTATAAATCCAAACATCATATTTCATAAGGAGATTTTACATTTTCTCCTAATGTGTTAAAAAATATTTCCTTGAGGTGTGACTGCTCCATAGCCTCCACATGCATTACACCTTGCTGAATTCCAGTGCATTAAGGAACCTTTCTGCACAGTTCTATTCCACAGGCACTGAGATCAAGGCACCCTCAGCACATTCCCTCTGCTCTGCTCTGCTCTGCTCTGGTGAGAGCAGATCATCTGTTAGGTATTTCCAACTCAAACCATTGTGGGATTCCACTATTCCATGCAGTGGCTAAATGTAGGCCTTAATCTCTTCTTACTTTTTAATTTATTTTTTTTTCAATAACTGTTTTTTTTCTATCTATGACTGGGGGTATTTTTCTTTGGTTTTTTCCTTTCATTTTTTGTTCTTTTTTTTTTGCTTTTTTGTCTCATACATATATTGCAGATTTTTTAATGGAAAGTGGGCCTAGACTCAATAGAATTGTCAATAACAGCCTTAGTAATTCTAGGTTGATTATTCACATTGCCCAATATTACACATGTAATCTAGGCTAGGAAACTTGGACCTTGCTGATGGACAGGTGCAGGCGAATGAGAGGTCCAAATTGCCCTTCAGAGCTTTATTGCAAATAGAAGAGGCTCCTGCCTTAAAGCTTTCATTACAGATGTGGTAAGTTTGACCGGCTGGATGCCTCCATCTGGGCAGGGATGGATTCAGCCACCTGAAATTAGTGCTCCCTTTAGCAGTGTGACAAAGGCCTTGCTTACAGAGCAGCTTCACCTGATCAAGAATTGCCTGCTCCCTGAGTGCTTTGGGTGGAAATGACATCTATTAACCTTAAAGTCAATTATCTGCACTTGCAGGGGGATTACTGCCCAGTGTGTCTGAGTTCTTTAGAGAACAGCTTTTCCCAACCCCATCAATGACATTAAAAGTCATCTCTTAAGGAAAAAAGGAACCAGGCAGTTTAATGACTAAGTGTGTGTGTGTGTAGAATCCAGCAACTTTAGGAAATATTCACACCAAAAAAATTATATATATCTGAGTTGAAGGGAAGGAATCTAGTCACTCCAATTTATTTTAAGAGAATATGACAAAATATTGCCTTTACAATGAAGGAAAAAAAATTGTTACCAATGTATTCCATTCTAGCAAAGGCATATTTGAAATAGCACTAATGTTTTCCATCTCAGTCAGTTCATGTGTTCATGTTGCTCTCTTGAGTCTGTTAAAGCTGAGAAATAATGTATGAAAATAACTGCTTGATACTTTTGCATGTTTATGATCAAATTCTGATTGACTAGAGGCTTTAATATTTGGAGTCCAGATAAAATTCATGGCTAGGAATTTCCATTTTCAATTTTTGTTGAAAAGTCAGCATTTTTAAAATGCTTAGCAGTACAGTCCTCATCTTAACTTTATGCATCTAAATATTAAAAAGGTATCTGATGCACTCTGATGTCCTGCTGTTAAACAAGAACTTTCACATGTCATGCTGTCAAACTAGTCTCTTCAGAAATACGGATTCTGGGAGAGAAATCTTAACCACTGGACAGCAAGAGAGGAATAAAATTCATAGAAAGACAGTGGTACAAAGCCAGTTTTTAAAAAAATAAAATTAAACATTAATAGAGCTGATACACTGTAGAATTACTGTCTGATATTGTAGAAATTGTCTATATTATTTTTGGGGGGAGGTTTGGTTTGGTTTGGTTTGGTTTGGTTGATGCTGAGGAAGGACTTAGTTGGAAAATTTGTAATGATTTGCAAGACACAGGAGTTATTTAAAATTATTTTGACATCTTACACAACCATAAAGTTCTCTCATGTTGTGATGCCTTAGTTTTGTAGGCAAAGGAGTTATGCCTTAACACACATCTGGTAAACTGAATAACTGAGGAGGACTGGAGAGGCCCCAAGGAAAAGGGCACATGAAAGCAACTCTACACATTTACACCGCAAATCATCTTTCTCCTGTTCTTGTTTAATGCTGAAAGTTTCTTCTCTGCTGAGAGTGAGGGAGAGATGTAAGACAAAAATTTGTATGTTCAAAAACTAGTGATGATCAATTTTCTACTGTCCCACTCATGATCAGTGATTGTACCTGATCTTTGCATTTTTGCTCTTCTGTTATACCTGTGGTCCCTAAATGCTCTTGGAGTGAGTTACACAGCTGTGATGGGATCCCAAAGCTCTTCAAAGACACTTTGTTCTCCCCTCTTTCCCCAACAAAGAACTGTGTTTTGATATGTATACACCGTTGTTTTACTCCTCCTTTCCTCTCTTGCCTGACAGTTGACAATCGGCAAAAAGCCTTTTTCTAAAAATGTGTTGAAAAGTGGTCACACTCTGGATTAGCACCTGTTCGGGGAGCACTGTTTCCAGAACAGAGCTATCTCTGCCTCCCAGGTGGTTTTCAGTTCTCTTCTGTCTGCTGTGTGCTGAGAGCAGATCACAGGCAGACAAACAAAGCCTCATGAAGGTGTTACCAGAGGGAGGGCAATCCTGCAGCACCTATTGTTACCAACACTGCCATTTCTTGTGTTTCCCTTCCATAGCTGCATGTTGCACTGAATATTCCCTAAAACAGAGGAACGTGCGAGTGTGTTGACAAGATTCGCTGATATTTTTAGATGCATATTACCATCTGAGGAGTAATCTGCAGGGAAGAAAAAATTTCACCATTTCTGGGAGGTAAAACTGTTTATTTGCTCATAATTCACACCTCACTGTTGTTGCTTTGATAGGGAAAGAAAGAATTTATGACCCTGCTCTCCTGTGTGCACTCACTTCCAGAGCAGTGTCATCTCTGGTGTGGCCACCATGCCAAATTTGTGAAACTAGAATGTCAGAAATCCACACACTTCTCTGCCATATGGATAAGCTGGCATTTTATTGACCCGGGGCTGTGGGTTGCTCCATCCATGGTCTGTGTGTGCAGCAAGTGTTAGGTATGTGCTGCTTCTGGAGTAGATTTCATGCTTAGATGATGAAGCTGGGTGAATAGACCCCAAAGCCAGTCCTGCAGTCCCACAAACTGCCCTGCTGGGTCCCCATGAATCCTGCACATCAGCATTAAAACTGCACTTGCTCTGATGTTGAGATTTTCCAGCACCGGCTCTCATTAAAAGTAGCCACAACATTCCTTGTTTCCAAACCTCACCCACACCCAGGGAGATCTTAGCCCCTGCTTTCACTTCTAATGAGGCATACAGGCTCTCTTGCTTGCTTTAAAGCCTACTCAGATGAGATCTAGGTTCCTTTCTTCTCTCTACTTTTCCTTGGCCTCCCCCTTGCATTCCAACCACCTTGGCAGGAGCCCTGGCTGCATCATCCAGAGGGTGATCCCATTCCCAGCAGCTCAGGTTCTGCTCCCTGACTGCCAAAGAAATGATGGCTGCTGGACTGTAAAACACTGGTCCTTCACCATATCCCATTTACCTACTTGCTGTCAGTGCAGCACTGAGGAGAGTGTGGACCACGTTTCATCCCCGGGACATTTTGTTTTGTCCTTGGAATACATGCTGTATTTTCAGAGAAAAGGCCTTTAGACATCCCCATCCTCCATTGTGCACAGGCTATTTATTTAGCCTGGAAAACTGACTTTTCTTGGCTTTTGCCTCTTTGCCGACTTGAGGTGTCTGCCAAATATGCACTTTCACAAGAAATGCAGTCAGCATATGCATACATTTGGAAACAAATTTTTTTCTGAATATTGTCCTAGGTTGTTATTGTGCCGTTCCATGTCCAGCAGTGACAGCACAAGGGTGAGCACCTTTAAACAGAAGTGTACATTTAGATTAGATATTGGGAAGAAATTCCTCCTTGTGAGGGTGGGGAGGCCCTGGCACAGGGTGCCCAGAGAAGCTGTGGCTGCCCCTGGATCCCTGGCAGTGTCCAAGGCCAGGCTGGACATTGGGGCTTGGAACACCTGGGATAGTGGAAGGTGTCCCTGCCCATGGCAGGTGATGGATGAGCTTTAAAGTCTCTCCCAGCCCAAACAAGTCTAGATTTCCATGATTCTGTGATTCTCTCTTACCATTCTTGCTTGCTTTGTTTCTTTTTTTCTGTTTATGATGGCAGGAAATAACATCATTGGTGAATGCCAACAGGAAGCACCAGGATCCGATCACTCCAAATATCTGCAATGCCCAGATGGAAATGAGCGCACGTGGATGTCGTCACAGTTCTTTGCTCTCCACCACAGGATTCATATCTTATTACAAAGCTTTCTTATGGACCAACTTGTTTGCTGATTTGACATATCCAGACTCATCTTTTCCTAAAAACCATCCTGAAGTTCTTTTTTGAGAACACAGAAAGTTTACAATTGGAAAAAAAAGAAGTCAAACGGGAAATATTGTTGTCTACTGCTTGAGAACCAGATAAACTTGTGCCCTTTTTTCTCACTAGATGCTAATGGGTTTTTTTTCCTATCATATTTATCGTTATAGAATCCAGAAACTCTCCTTATTCCATAAGCCTACAGCTTCCAATGTCCAAAACAAGTCCATCACTAGTAGGCTAGGAAATCTGGCACAAAGCTAGTGAGTAATGACAGAAGGCTTCCACTGCTCCAGTCCAGCACAATGAAGCTGTTGTGTAATAATTAAATGGTGTCCCACTTTTGGGGCTTCTTCTGAGCTCTTTCTTCTATTGTGCACAGTGAAGAAATTTAAATCTTGGCAGAGAAAGATATAAAAAAAACCAAAACGACTCAGCCATGAAAGAAAAAAAGTCATGGGGAAAAATTTTAAGAAGGAGGATGAGAGGGGTGTAGGGAAACTCCTCAGATCATTTACTGTGACAACTGTTATTTTTTCTTAGTGAAGGGAAGCAAATGCTTCATCATTGCCCCACACTTCCATCATAACTTTTGCTTTCTAGAAGCAGAAGACAACTGTTATTGTTGCTTTTTGTTCATTTTATAACATCAGAGTCTTTCACTTGTTTGAAAAGACTACACAAGGTAGTGAGTAGTAAAATCCAGCCATCTAATTTTGTAAGTTATTATAGTTGCCAAAGACATAACAAAATTGCAAAAGAAAGACTTGAAGATGAAAATGGGAATACTGAGAATTTTAACTATGAAGATCTTACTAATGCAAGAGCAAGCCAAAATCTGGACACATAGAAGAGGAGATGAGATACATTATTTATCAGCAAAAGAAAACTGTAAATTGAAAACAAACAGGAATTCATCCAGAGGGTAATTCTGCCAGCACCACAAAAAAAACCCAAAAGCAAACAAAAAAAAACAACGAACAAACAAACAAAAAATCCAGAAAATAACAACCAAAAAAACCACCACACACACAAACAAAAAAACCCCGCTCCCAGTCAAAAAAAAATTTTAATTTTAGTTCTGAGCGACTTCTTAGTATAGAAGGTCTGAGGAATTATCCAAATGGGTGGCAGTGAAACAGTAAAGCATGTAAATATTTGTTGAATTCAGGAGAGACAGGTATCACTAAGGAAAATATTTCCCTTTGCAGTAGGCTTTCTAAAGACTTTCTGCCTTTGTGAAAACCTTGTCTACATTCACTTACAAGGTGCTGTCTCCCCTGTGCTGCTGGGGTCTTGCTGGAAGTGAGGAATGTGTCTTAAACTCAGATTAGGCTCGGTTCAAATGACAGTGTAATATAAAAAATTGAAATGAATAAAGTGAATTTCATTGAATTGGAGTCCAACTGAATTAAAATTGTGTATGAATGAAATGGGGGGTTTTGCCTTCTGTGCTTGCCCATAAAATATCGTTCCTTATGTAATTCTTTCCCATTTAAAAAATACAAATTGATTTTTAAATCTATGACACAGATTTAAACCGAATATTAGGAGGTACTACTAAATCATTTTGTATCAATTTCCTTGACTTTACTGTGCATTTACTAACGAGGACTTCTGGCAGTCCAGCCATTTGTTCTGCTCTCTTTCAAGAGGCAGCAAAAGCTTCTTGTGAATCCCAGGTTCTGCTGTCTCAGATGTGCTTTTTTTCTGCTGGGATGTGTCAAATAGCAAAGAACCTAATTCTGATCCACAGACATTCACATTTAATTAATTTCAGTAATTGATAATGTTTAATTAATGACTTGCACTGTCAGCTTTATAAACTGGATTTCTTGTACTGTATATCTGTAAAAGGGGATTTTTTTTTAAACTGAAAATTCTTGCACTGGAAACAATGGGAAAAAACACCCATCTACTAAACAGGTGCATTGGGAAATCTTTAATTTGAATCTAAGCAGCATGGCTGTACTTGGGTGAGGAGAATTCTGAATAATATAGTGCATGTATTTGGGAGGAGGCAATGTGTACATGTACTTGATTCTTTTGGTAAATATACGAAGCAAAGGATCAGGGGGACACTTTTGGAAAAGCGTTTTGGCCATTTGCAGATAGCCTCTCACCTGTCTCCTGCAGAGCTAGTGCAGCCTAATGCTGTGCATGGCTCAGTTCCAGCCTCCTGCCCATCCTAAAACACTCTGTGGGATCACTCTGGTGTCTGGGTGTCACACTGAGCACCTTGGGAAGGACAAGCCCCAGGTGGAGCGTGTAAACCATCACTACAGCTGTCACTTCAGCCCAGCTTGAATACTTAGACCCACATCCTAAAATTAAATATCCTATGGCTTTGACTTTTTGGCAGTTTCTCCTAAAATCTGAGTTCAGCACACACAAAAGTCTATCAAAGTTACTACTTTTGTGTAAGAAAAAAGAATCCCACAGCATTTCTTTGTAATAACTGTTCAGCTACAAAATTTTATTGGTCTCCTTCTATGTTCCCTCTAGAGGATGTAATGCACAAAAGCATTGCCACGGAACATATAAAATTACAAATGAAATTTATTGTAAAAAGTAGAATGTCTTCTAGACTGGTGTCAGTATTTATTTCATTCATAAACCAAAACTGCAGGTATAATATATTCATTGTCAGCAAGTTCATGTGTGTAAATTGCCATCCAACAGTATTGACTGATATAAGACAGATATTGAAAAGACAATTTAAATTTACTCTTCCAAACATAAACTGTTCCACAAAAGCACTGTAAAAACTCCTTCAAGGTTTTGTGTTGTGCTTCACATTTATGGTTAACTACATAATTTGGTTGTGTCATAGTCCACTGTGTTTGGCAATTTGGCATTAAAGGCCTGCAAAGCAGATTGGATCCTCACCACTTCACTGGTAGACAGTTTAAGTCTATGACGGAGCAAGCAAGAGAAGAGGTCCAGACGACGTTGGCCGGGTGGAGAGAGTTTATTTACACGATCTCGAATCTCCAACAGCTGCAAAAGTGCTGAGTCCTGTGAGCCCTGAGTGTAGGGGTAGTCCAGCTGCAAAATCAAGTCTCGAATTGCTTCTGGGTCGAAGTGCATGCTGTAGCCAAACACTTGGATATTGTTGATTTTCATGTAGCCCAGATTTCTTGAGGGATCAATAAATTCCAGGGGTTCATAGTAGATGCTCTCATTGCCATTTGGACCGTTTGACTTTATTCGACTCCTCAAATAGATGTGCACAGTTTCAAAAAATGTCTTCCACTTGTTGCCTAGAGTCAGCGTCCAGTTATAACACTGAAGGGGTAAGTCCAGCTTAGTCCGCTCCCAGTCTGGGAAATTATTTTCGTTCACAGGCATAAACCAGCTCTCAGAGTGGCTGCCCCCAAAAGGGTTGATATAAACAGCAAGGACGGGCTCTAAGGTGCTGTTCTTAGTCAGGCAAATCTGCAGAGAGAGGCCCAGTATCATATGGACCAGGCTGGACTTGTACTTGTTGCTCTTAAGAGTCAGGAGCATCCTCTTGCGCCACGAGGGGTCGAACCAGCTGTTGAGGCGCATGTCGTTGCTGATGAAGATGGCGTGCACCTCGATCCTCCGGTCCGTCTTCTGCAGCAAATACCTCATCTCCAGGTCCTGCAGGTCCGTCTCGAAGCCGATGTAGTGCTCGGTGGAGTCGGCCACCTCGGGCTTGCACAGCCCCTGGCTCAGCATGTAGCCGGCGTTGCAGCTGCCGCAGCGCGTGCGGTTGTCGGGGGCGCAGCTCAGGCACGCGGCGCCGTCCCCGACGGTGCAGGGCAGGGAGCCCTGGCACGCCACCTGGTCGTTGGGGCACGTGCACGTGTGGGTTTCCTCGGAAAAGCTCCCCAGCAGCCCGTTCTCGTTGCAGTAGAGGAACGACTGGATGCGGTTGAGCCAGTAGTTGGAAGACCTGCAACGTGAGAATAACTTGTTTTAACACACAACAAATACAGCTTTGTTGTATTTAGTCAGGAAGAGAAAAATTAGGCTGGTTTTAGCGTCACGACAGTATCTGCTGTCAGATAGATACAGGTATAAATTATCTCTTAACAGTGCAAAATCACAAAAGAAGTTTCCTTATACACCTACAAGCAGGACAGGAACATTTAGTTCATGTATTTGTTTTCTCTGCATCTCTGTCAAGGAAGCCTGGAAAATCTCCATTTTCTGTAACTGCCTTCAGTTCTTACTCTTTAACATGCTGAAATCCTACACAGTTGAGATTATTTTATATGTTCTATTTGACTAAAGTGCTTCATGTATATCTAAGTGTACAACTCTACTGTCCCTTTATTCCATTATGAAGATTCAGGTTTTTTGGTTTGGTTGTTTTGGTTTTTTTTACAGGCTGGAGCTGCTTTGATTTATGGACAGTGAGCCAAAATTCTTTCCTGGAATAGCAGTAGGTCCCTGCTCGCCACCTAAAGAGATTCTTTAGATGACTTCCAGCACTACAGAATCTCTACAGGAAGCCATGCATGAGCATGTTGTGTTTACTTTTCATCTTTGGGGACAAAATTAAAAGATCACTTTAATATTCTTCTTGTCATTTTATTTTGGTTTCACTAGGAGGTACAGTTAATATCCTACATCACACTGGGAAAACATACTGAAACCAACAGTTTAGGCTGATGAGGCACAGCCACTAGAAGAAAGACAATGGGAAGAGCAGAGCTGCTGGAAATAGTCAGAAAAATTATCTTATTTGCATTTCCCAGCTCCTATTATTCCCAGCAATGCACAGTTTAAAGAACTTGTTTCGTCTGCTGCAATCAGATCTATTGTTGCCACATGAATGATGATGGTTGTACAGTTTCTCCCCCTTCCATTACACTGTTTTGGAGAGAAAACGCAAGACTCTCATTTACCCCTGACTGACTTTTAAGTCACATATGAATTTGTCTCAAGGAGAAATCCATGGCATCTCAGATTTTTCAGAAACATGAAAATAAAGTTCAGTTTAAAAAATACATCATTGTACACTCTGGTGACTTTCAAAATCTTTCCATTTTTTTTCTTTTTTAGGGCTCTATGTATTTTCTAGAAGCATAAGTAAATATAATAACATGCACAACATCAACATACCTTATCATTATTCTTCTTGGTGCTTATTTGAAAGTCAGCATTACGCAAAAATATTCTGCGTGAGCTTATTCCTTTGCTTCCTGATTAAAAATCACAATGCTCATTCTGCAAGCAAGGTCAAGGTCACAAAATAAAAGTTACCCTAAAACTGAGAAGACCTTAAAGCTGTCCCAGGTGTAACTGGAAGTTCCTGTGTTCTGTCTAGGTTGTTTTGACAGCAGCCTGCACATCTGGATCTGTCCCAGCCAGACCAGGTGTGTGTGACTCTGGTGCCCATTTTGGGCTGAAGTCTCCTGTTTTTACTGCTATAATCCCATGGGAACCACAGCAACCAAAACAGGGCAGATTCTTCCCAAAGGAGGGAAACCAACCTTCCAAAGGCCTCTCTTTGCAGCTTCTCTCCAACCCTTTTTCTTCCCTGTGCTCACTTAATTGATACTGAGTCCCAAAAGCTGCTGGAGATAAGATGTAAAAGTCTGGTTTATTTACTTTAACTCTTTGGTTAATGCCATTTGGTTTGCAATAGCCTTCATAAAGCTGTTACCTCCTGATTTATCCAGATAACTGGTCAGGTTTCAAGGCTGTTTTATTTCATTTTAATCTCCAAGTTTTCTGCTGGTTTTTTTACTACCACATGCTACCACATGACCACATGATATTGACTGGGCTTGTAGCAGTGACTTTTCAGCATCCTCCTCCACTTCTGTTGGGAACAGAAGGCCATGCCTTTGAAAAGTTTTGTATTAGGAATAGATTTTTCAGAACACATTTCCAGAAAACCGTTTTTTTACATAGGCCAGCTCTGAGCTTCCAGCTGTGGTTTTGAATTCATCTCAGTAGAGGATAAACAGCTGCAGAGATGTACTGAGTGAATTTTTTAATATTGTTTTATTGAGGTGGATTGGGTGTCCCTGGAGAGGTTTTGTCAGCAGGGGGGACAGGCACAGTGGTGTCCTTTGCAGGAGCAAGCTGGGGTGGGACACAGCTGCGTGCACAGTTTCAGCTGGTTCCAGCCAGATGTTCTGATCTTGATCCAAAAGCTTTTTTAATCATATCTCTTTCTCCCTTCCTATTGAATGCAGAGAATGAGAGAGTGGCTGGATGTGTGGGGGCAGGGATTAACCCGCCACACAAGGAGCTAATTTCCAGGTTAAAGTTGATCCCTGTTGTGTTTCATCTATCCTCACTTCCTCCTAGATCTAGTCAATAGCATTAAAATTTTTCATATTTGTATATAACATTACTACTTATAATTATTTGGCATTGAAACAAGCAAAAAACTGTTCTGCATGTTTGATTTTTTTCATATAGTAGAGGTTTTGTGTGGGAACTTCTGCATGGTAGAGTGGGAAAAATATCTGGAACTCACCAGGCAAAGAAAAAAGTGGAAACTGTGGCATTATGGAGGAGAGAATAGAACAGGGAACACGGGGAAGGAATTCTCTCAAGCAACAGGGGTGACTGGAAGGGAGACAGCCAGTGAGAAATCTGGCACTCTTTTAAGAGGAGAATTTTCTACCCTTGGAATAAGTCTACAAAAACCAGTAACATTAATTTCCTGACAAGGGTTGATTTGGTTTGGATTACTCACTTTTCCAACAACATGGTGTATAAAACTGTTTTTTTTTTTTTCTTTATTAATGAGGCAATATATGGTTTTGATGAATATGAGAAGCAAAATCCTTAAAGTCACTTCTTTTTTGTTATTTTTATTTTTAATGAGCCCCTACCTTCCTCCTTTTATTTTGTTAGGGAATAGAAGCAGCAGTTTAAAAACCTGCCTGAAATTACAAACTGCAAAATTAAGTAAGTTTATTTCTGTAACTTGATTATGTTGTTTGTAACTTAGCATTTTTTTTATAATTTAAACTGCTATGTCTTTGATGATTAGCAGTTGCAAAGAGGTCAACAGGTTTAGAGAGAGGGAGGTTATCGCCTTATCCAACGAAGTTCAAAACAATAACATTCTAACATTATTGCCTTATTTTGATTTCTTTTTACCTGACTTTAACCAGGGAGATTTCAAGAAGAATCTGCTTATATTTGTCTTTGATTATTTAACAATACAGTCTATTTAAAAACATAAAATTTACTTCCTTACTTAACTGCTTGTTTTAAAATTAGTCATTAAGGAATACTGTTACTCTTTGTAAATTTATTGCTTTCAGTGGAGTGAATTAAATAAATTATGTGAAAGCCCAGAAAATATGGGCAATACCTCCTTTTTTGAGCCACTCATCCTTAATTGGATATTCACAGTGGTGTGTCATTACAAAATCATGCTTTTTCTCCTAGGAATTCAAGACCAGGTAAATTCTGGACCCTGAAGCCAAGGGAAAGGTTTGACTGGGGACAGATGTGTCCTGCAGGCCAACACCTGGCTGAACAGCTGGAGCAGTTGAGGCTGCCACAGCTACTCTGAGGACTATCAGGATCCTTACACACCATAAGATGAAAGGAAATTGGTGAAGCCTCCCTAAACCAGCTGGAGAAAGCAACATGACCACAGGTGAGGCTGGAAAGATTTCTTCAGTTATTCTTTTAAACAAAAAAAATATTATTATTTTATTTAGAAAACTACATATGCTGGCCTGAAAAGTTAGTTTTCCAAACACGGGGGTATAGCAGTAGCTTCCAACCTAATGAAACTTCAAGAATATTCCTAGTCACTCAACTGAGCTTCAAATAAAAAAGGAATGCTTGAGATACCTGTGTCTTCTTCATAATGCAAAATTGTGTGATAATTTATAATCAAAAGCTATTTCTGGTGATTCACACACTTGAAATCACTTTACTGCAGAAGTAATTTTTAGTTTAATTGAATATGATGCTTGGCAAGTACAGGATACTACCCATCAAATTATATAACAAATTGCACCTTCCTGGAAATTGTTTGGAATTTTTTCAGACTTGTTATGTTTACTAATATCAAGTCATTGAAATCAACCTTTCAAACAAGCACAAAACTAAAAAAGAAGTGCTAAATCTGGATAGAATTTCTATGAAAACATGAATATTGATTGTCCTGTTAGTAGTAAACCTGTTGTCTCTATAGGAAATAGATCATCAAGCCACTGCTCTGATTTATGAACACTGAGCTGGGTCACCAATGCAAATCCCAAACTCCTGCCTTATATTTAACATCCCAAAATTGCTCCCATTTTTCTGGGGTTTGACTCTCACCAATGACTGCTAAGAGCTCCTACTCATACAAATCATGTCTCTCATGGAAGAAAATTCTTCCCTCCCCATTAACTTGTCTGATCAAATATGTCAATGTGAAAACACCTAGAGGTGCACAACAATATTCCACAGATTTTCTCAGTTCTTAAAATTTACTTGGAAGCACATTGTTAACTAATTCTGCTTCAATGGCAACTTTAGCTCCAACTTCTTCTCATTTCCTACTCTGCTACAAGCTCAGGCTGCTGTAGCAAGATGAAGATACTCCTGTGGTTAAATCTGCTGTCCTATAAACTGCACCAGCTTTCATCTGAAATGCTTGCAGGGGAAAGGAAGCCTGCCAGATAATCTCACTTTTACACAAGCGTGGTAAAAAATATGATAATCCTAGGGAAGTTAATTCAACAATTAACAGCAGCCAAGTTTCTGATGAGAATCTTAATGACAGACATAAATCATAATTCTAAAATGCATCTTAAATATCTTGCAATTCTTTTACTTGCTATGAAAAAAACTTTATTTAAAAACAGGATTATTTTTACTAGAGCAGTTGCAACCTCAATCCAATCCATGTGCCTATTCCTGTTCAGTACACTCTAGCATTAAATGTAAGAACAATGCACTGTGGTCACCCTATAGAATAGCTGGAGCAAGTATTTAATCACGATATGACACTTTTACCTCCTTCTCTGCCTCACTAAGTGCTTAACATCTGTTGTACATCAGATGGCTCAGTAGCAGATGATGAGTACTCAGTGAGGCAGATGCTAAGTGAAAAGATGAAGACAATTTAACAAGAAGAGGAGAGGCAGTAAAATACCCATTACCTACTTTCCCTTCCTTTGGAAGCCAAGTCCAGTATAAATCTGTGAGGACAGCAACATCACCATCAAATGCACTTACAGACATCTCTACAACATCCTACTCTGGATCAGGTGGATTTACATCTTGTAAAGGACAAATCAGGCTCCAAATACTTTGTGTGTGATTCAAAACAACAACAGTAATTGGTGCTTAATTTGATAATGGTCTATACGAGAGTGTTGTTTTCTTCTAGGAATCAGGGTAAAGCTACCAACTTCAC
>VRYO01001717.1:4823053-4860278 GCA_009812075.1 Sialia sialis | reverse complement strand
TGTCACAGGGAGCAGAGACCAGAGCTGTCCCTCCTCTCCTGTTCACAAGGAAGTTGTAACTGCAGCAAGGTCTGCCTCCAGTCTCCTCTTCCTCAGGCTGAACACACCCAGTGCCTCAGTGTCCTCATACAGCTTCACTCGAGGTGCTTCACCAACCTTTGGATTCTCAACAGCTTTAGATCTTCTTTATATTGTGGTGATGCTAAAGGCAAAGCTGCTTTTTACTTAGTTTGTACATCTCTCACTAAATAACTCACAGATGGTAAAAGATATGTCTTTATGTTAGATTTTATAACCTCCCTGATCAAATATAGCTGCTATTATACAGGAAATCTGGACAACACTACAAATTTCTGGACTTGGATAGCCTGAAGCCCAGGGTGCTCCAAAATCCACCCTCTGGTGTCCTTGCCTGACCTCCAGCTGCATTTCTGGAGTACATTGTGCTGAAGATGGTGGGGTGTTTTTCCCAGGCCAGGGACAAACAGGAGCTGCCAAGTCCCAGAATGTGTCCCAGGATCTATCCACATGTCAAGTAATTATTTTAGAGTGTAGACTTCCAAGCTCTGTGAGTCACTGCAGTGCTGGCTCTGATGCTGTCTCTGCAAGTGATTCATGTGGATAGGTGATTAAGACGTCTTTAAATCTGGCCTGAGGAAAAGTCCTTTACAGCAGTTTGATCACAATAAAAGCCAAAAGCAAGATCTTCAGTACTGTGCATCTACATTGGGGATTAAATGTGCTGAATACTGTATAGTTGAAACTCCTTAGCAGCTTTTTCTTAACTCATGTTTTCATTTTTTTATTATTGTTATTTTTAATTTTAACACCGCATTTCTATAAAATTAAATGCTATTTTAAGCACCCTGTGTTTAATTCTTTTCAAATTTTCAGGTTGGTTGGATCAATTGAACTATAAAATCTGCCTGGGGAAAAAAGCTGAGCCAAAATGTCCACTTTCTCAGAACTGGACTGAATAGAGGAAATTCCTGTTCCAGCAAAGTATGTGATTTCTATTCTTATTATGCTGTCACTCACAGAAGTGAGCCCACAAGAAAGTCACTCTCCTTGAACAGATGATTTCCTTGAATCATGTTCTGCGGTTCACTTCTGAATAGTGACTCCTTTGAAATGTCTGAATATCCAGCAGTCACAGAAAATATGTGGGCACTACAAGCCACATCTGCTATATCCTTTTAAAGTACACGCTGTTTACCATGTGGTCAGTGATTCAGTAATCATATTTTAGTATTGCAAATCTCAGAACAAGGTGTAACTCAACACCCTGCAATATTAAATCAATATCATATACCATATCTTCAGTATCATTAAATCATGTATCATACTGTATTGGTATGACACCTTTCATGTCAGATGAATCTTACTAAGATGATTTTTTAATTTTTTTTAACATCCTGTGACAAGATGTAAACTCTGATTGCCAAAACACTGCTTTTAGGGGACAGTAGCACTGGTAAATTGTTTGTAGTTGAAAAGGAGAAAAAATTGGTGTGGAAATGTGATTTCATTGCATACATTGCACATGTGGTCTTTCCAAAGCAGGAATACTCCTGCCCTGTGACACTGATATAAACTGTCTACTCATTTCACTGTCTGACATGCTGAAATGACTTCATTCTAGTGTTGCTATCCATCAAAAATACCAAAAGCGGAGTTGAGGAGCAGCTGGAAAATTTATCATGGGTAGCAGATGGCCAAGAGCAGACTGTCTGAATGTGCAGTAAAGTGCTGCACCATTAGAACCCCAAATCTCCTTGAGAGGAAAGGTATTGCAAAGAGAGGTGCCAGGAGCAGGCTGCCCTGTGTCAATAGAGCTCCTGAACCACGTGTGAAAACACATCTGAACATGAGAGTTTATCTCTGCTTCTCCTTATCAGACATACTGCTTGCAGGGCTCCAGATCATATTTTAATCTATGTCATGTTAGTTTGAAATAACTCTAACCCCCAATCCAATTGAAGGTATCACCTTGAAGTGGATCATTTTATTTCCCTTGACAGCAGATGCAGACTTAATTTTCACGTTAGTAAAATAACCACTACCAAACTGACCTTTGTTTTATCTCACTTACTTGCATCTTATCACCTTCCTTATCTGTGACATGCCACTTTCAGATGTGCACCTGGTGTGTCAGACCCAATCTAAACTTCCACTGGACAGGCATTCCTTTACATTAAAATCTGTAAGTCCATTTCTGACTTCCAAGTGCAGTATCTTAATCGTAGCAGATAAAAATAGTTTGTGTTTTTTTTTTAATATACTAATAATGACAACACATTTTTCATGGAACCAGAAACATGCTTAGAAACATCTTTATGATCCTTGTCCTCTATTAAAGATGTTCTGAAATCAGACAAAATACTGTTTATTTAGCTCCTCATGTTCAGAAGAATCATTTACATTAGACTCAGCCCATCTAGAGGAGCTATTGCTGTCTTACACTGCCTTTCTAAAACATAATTTTTTCTGTGGACTCACTGCTCACCTTCATTCCAGCAGCCTGCTAAGTTATGGATAATTATATTTTTTTCCCCCTTACGTCCATTGCTACAGATTTTCTTAAAGAAGAAAAGTCTCTGTGTGATGCACAGAGAAACTTTCATGTCTTAAACTCTGTGGCTTCCTGGTGGAAGATTTTATTCCTTAGTAATGTTGTGCCCATGAATCAATTACACTTATAGCAAAGGAATCTAAAGTAGCTGATAAACAACTTTGGGATGTAAGGAACTAATCCTGCGTTATATCCTGAGGGAATGGGATTAACCTGCACTATCCCCTTTATTTGTTATGTATTTCATTCTGGAGTGTTCTGGAAAGAACAGGTTTCCAGGCCTCAGTGTTCTGATGGACTGTGTTTACATATGCTGTAAAAAAGTCATCTATTTTAAATGTTTTTCAGCCTATGGACTGAAAAGAAGACTAAGACACAAATCCCCTTCTTTGAAGTGTTTTTGGAGTATTCACATCTTGTTGTGCTTCTAGGGCATATGAATATTTTGCTACATGAAATTCAAAAATAAGAAAGAAACAAGAAAATGTAAATTCGTGGCTCTTCCTTCTTTCATAGCTGCCTGTGGAGGGTTCTGTGGGAAATTCCAGAAAAAAAATCTGATTTTAAAAAGCAGAATTCTTTCTGAAACTCTTCTGTTTGATGTAGCTATTCACTGCCTCTGGTGATGAACTCCTTCTTAGTCTACATCAGCTTCAAAGTATGCTTTTTAAAAAAAATCACCTTCATGGAGATAAGGACTTGATTCAAACATAAGGATTCCAAGAATGACTTTCCTTCCAGAAATAGGGACTTTTTAATGTTAAAATATTTTTTAAGTTATTAAGAAGTTTCATTTATATTTGTCTTCATTTTCTGTTAACAGAATAAGATCCTTCTAAAAAGTGCCTGAACTATTGGTATAATTATCACCTTCAATGTAAATTATATGGTATTATTAAGCATCCAGTCTTTTCAAAAATTCAGATACATTCTATTCAAAACTCCATGCTTTTGTGTGCACATGCCATGCCTTAGTGTTCTAAAATTGAAATTCTTGTTTACTCGAGATGCTGATAATCTTCATTTGCAGCTTGTTGCACCAGGATTCCATTTAGTTATTATGCAAGGAAGATGCAATTTTTTCCCCACTGGTTTATTACATTATTTACATTACATTTCTCCTTTTAATATTTTTGTTTATGTCTTTATTAAATCACAGATGGTGCTGATTAAATTAGACCTTAAGTGATGCTTTTTCATTATGAAATGATTTAAAGTGCATACAGACAAGGTTCATACCTACAAAAATGTCCTGTACTGAGTGTACTCACTCAAAAGAATGATTAGTGAAGGAATCCATTTGAATGACACAAAAAGAATTAAACCAAGTTATAAACTGGCACTTCTGAAGGAAGAAATGAAAGCTCCCCCTCTCTTCCAGTCTTTCTCTAGTGGTTGGATATTAAAGCAGATCAGAGGAAATCACTGCTGTCCTTCTTGAAAAGAATTTGGGAAAGGGAAGATTCTCCTTCCCCACTGAGCCAGTTAATATTTCTTTTATGATCTCAAGCATAGAGATTCCAGTCCTCTCACTCTGGTTCCATAATTTGGGTGGATGTGTGTGCCAGCACACCCCCAGCTCTGATTCACATCAGGAGTTTCACTGACAGCAATTCAAGGGTAGCATCAGACACTCTGTTCCTGTGATTTTCAGCTTCCCAGCACAGTCATTGTATTTGCAATTAAACCTTACTGCTGTGTCCACCAAAACAGAAAGAAAACCCACGTTCCCCCCATAACACAGTGACAACTGTTTAACCACAACTTTGCTGCTTCACCTCTTCCCCTTGCAATGTGTGAGCTACAGTAGCCCTGGACAGTACAACTGATATTTGCTAATTCCCTCTGCTTATTTGTATTTGGACAAAAGAAAAGGTTCAGATGAAAATGTTCAACCTGAAGTGATGTTAGAGAGACATGGCTCACAGATGTCACCCTCCATTGTGGGTGTGAGTCAGCAGGCTCAGCCTAAGCCTCTGAGGAAAGTTGCCCTCACCAAGTAGGACATTTTCTGACCTCATTCTAGGAGGGTGCTGCTGGAATCCAGAGCTTGGACTAAATTACAGTAATGTCACAACTATAAGGTGCACTGGATTATAAGGCACAATTCTAGGTTGTCAGCAATTCTCTGAACTTTTTCCATCTATAAGGCACACCGGACTATAAGGCGCATTTTTTTTTTTGCAGCGAGGATCCGCGTGCAACTTTCGCAAACTAACAAATTAGTAACGGAATTGCGCGCTCGTAGGGTTTACTGGCAGGTGGTCAATTTGCAAACATTTTTCACAGATCAGCGTAGCCTTTAAACACAGCCCCAGGCGCCCTCCCCGTGCCGTGGGCCCCGGCACTCCCGCCTGCCCCTGGCACTGGCTGCCCCAGCTCACGCAGCTGCTGCAGCTCTCGCAGCTCACACTTCCAGCTTGGCAAATTTCCGAACTTTGTCCATATATAAGGTGCACCGGACTATAAGGCGTACTTCCAGGTTTTGATCAAAATTTTAGTCAAAAGGGTGCATCCTATAGTCGTGAAATTACTGTATTAGTTTAGTCCTTTTCTCAGGGTGGCTGCACTCCACAACAAATCCCCTGCAAAGATTAACCACTTCTCCTCACAGCTGATGGTCCTAACCCAGAAATGTACACGCTGAGCTCAGGGCACACACACGTTTTACACCTCAGCTGGGTTCCTGCACGTGAAATGTGCTGTACTCCTTGCACTGTGCAATAATCCTCCCATCTGTGTTTTACACCACCTGCTGGTTCCTGCAAAGAAAAATGTACTGCGCCATCTCTCAACCACATTCCTGCACAAAAGCTGTAGCAGGAGCTGGCCCTTGAGTAGGATGACAATTGCTGCGTGCAGTGGACTCTGCCGAAGGAAACACAAGGATACTACAGTTTTTAAGGTTGATGTGCCAGTGCAATGAGAACACACTGGAAATAATCACTTCAGCCTCTTGAAGCAGCAGAGACTCAAATTCATGGAGGCAGAAGCTCACTTCTCTGCAGAATACATTTCTTTTTCTGGTTGCATTGTTTTTCAATCTTGTTTTTCTCTTTATCACTTGAAATGGAATGTTTTATTAGTCCATCTTTATACACAACATGGCAGCAGATTACCTACACAGAAATTCCTCTGAACCTTGTTGGCTTTGAATTTTAGTTGGTATTTTTTGTTGAAGTCCGACAACAAGTAAATACTCTACTGATTGATTAATTCAGGTGAATTTTAAAAGTTACACTCAGCAGTGCTACAATGAAAATCTAAAGGTGTTTGATGTATCTTGGCATGATTTGACTTTCAGGAAAAGGACCAATCATCTGTTCCATATTAATGAAAGCAAGCTTAAAAGCTGGGCACAATGTCCGGAACTTGAAAAGATTTGCAGTGAACAGAATAAAATAAAAATTGTAATCCTGGGCCCACCCCCACTGAAAACAAAAGTACTGAAGTAAATTGCTCTGACCATGAGTCCAAAATGAAAGTAAACTATTTGTATTTCATTCTAGCTGAGGAATATAAACTGTGTTCAAAAATGAGACATGGAAATGTAGTTTCTTTAACCTGCAAGTTAATTGAGTCTTTTTTTTTTTTTTTTTTTTTTTTTTTTTTTTTTTTTTTTTTTTTTTTTTTTTTTTTTTTTTTTTTTTTTTTTTTTTTTTTTTTTCCTGAGAACAATGCTGTTAGGAGAGGATTCGATGGCACTTTGGTTTCAGGATTAGAAAATTAAAATAGTAATGTAATCTAGTATTACAATTATTAAGTGGCTTGGTCTTCGGGAAATATGAAAGGAGTTGCAAGCAATTCTGTGTAACTCATTAATTAAGTCCCATTTAAAACAATCAGGCAACAATTTGTTTCATGTTCAGGAAAGAAATTTTGTGGCCAGAGAAAGGAGATGATTATTTTCATTAATTAATGATAACCTTGACCGTATGCAGGAGCTCCTTCAGGCGTGACTAGATGATTTCTGGCGGACTGCACAGATAAATCCCTATAAAACCGCAGTCTCAGAGAAAGTTTTCATGAATTGCATTCAACTTTGAGGACATACCTCCCAGTTTAATGAAAAATCAACCCGCATTCTCAAGACATTCCCTTAAAAATCCTTTATACATATATTCTATAGATTGGTGAAATTCAGTGTAAAATTAAACATTAGCAGAGTTGGTTTTACTCACTGCCAACACAACATGACCTTTATTAAAAGCTAAAGCATTGCCTCTTTAATTTCTGTCTGAAGAGACATGTGCCCAAAATACTATTGAAAATTGTATTTATACCTTCATTAACTCAAACTAATTTCTCTTTCCATAATAAAATTCACCCAGTAGCAGAGCCCAAACACTAACCTGAAGGAGTGGTTTAGAAAGCCCTGGAAAGAATGACATTTTGTTCCAATTCTCCCTTGTTTGTTCGAGGCCTAGACTATCATGGCACACAGAATCATGGACTGACTTATGCTGGAAGGGACCTTAAAGATCACAAAAATGTCTTTTCTTCTTTTGTTTCTATCTTCTCTTGAACACAAAAAAAAAAGAATTGTGCTGGGGTTTGGGTCTCTTATCCCAGTCACTGCTTGCTGGAATGTTTGATGTTACAGCCTGAGCTGTTCCTGTTTGTCCATGGCATTCCTGAGATATTCGTTCTACACTGACATTGACTTTACCTGTTGGCAGGTATTAAAAATTCAGTATTTAATCTGGACTAGGTACATTCTCATCATAAGGAATAACTGAAAACTATTCTCTCAGTGTTCTGTTTTCTTTCTCACTATTGGTCTTTTCACTACTGATCTCCCTTTATCCAATACTTTATCTTGATCTATCTCTTTTTTTTTTTTTTTTAATGGGCTTGGATATTAAACCGGTTTCTTTTGACCTTTTCCCCTCACTTCTCATTTTAAAGCTGTTTTTATCAGCATGAAAGCCTGGATGTCAGAAGGCAATTTTCCCAGACAGTCAGATGGAATCCAACCTTTGAAAACTGTCTCTTTTAGCAAACATATCCCACTGGCAAAGTACTCCCAAGCCTGCTTTAATGCTGATATTTGAGTCATCTGTTGTTCATCACTACATCACACGCCCTATCTCCCTCTATACTGTAGAGTAGTCACTAAAATGAGACATAATTAACTCAAAAGTGAGTGATGGTATTTCTAAGTTTTAGTCGCACTGCAAAAATCAAACTGCTATGAAAGTTTGGTGCAACTCCCTGTAAAACAGGCAGGCTTATTGCTAGCAACATTTACTGTCGTGGAATCATGGAACACCTGCAGGTTGGAAGGGATCTCAAGGATCATTTGGTACAACCTTTTTGGCAGAAGTGTGGTCTGGAAAAGATGGCCCAGCACCCTGTCCAGCTGCATCTTAAAATTGTGCAGTTTAAGGGAGTTCACTGCTTCTCTGGAGAGGTTATTCCACTGACCAACTATTCTCATTGTGAAACATTTTCCTCTTGTGTCCACTCAGAATCTCCTCAGCAGTGCCTTGCAGCCTTTTCCTCTCGTCTTTTCCTTGTGACTCCTTGTAAAAAGGGAACCTCCATCTTCTGTGTGTCCCCCTTTAAATACTGGAACATGGAAATAAGGTCTCTCTTCAGCCTTCTTTTCTCACAGCCAGGCAAACACAAGCGTCTCAGCCTTTCCCAGTGGGGACAGCTTCCTGTTCTGGGATCATCTTTTTGGCCTTTGTCTGGACCTTTCCCAGCCTGGCCACAACTTCTTGGCACAATGCCACATCTTTATACTAATAAATAAATCATGCAGTGGCAAGTTCTGCATTGAAATTTAAAAAAACCCTTTATCTAAAAAGAAAGCTGTGTTTCGATCAATCCTTGCAACTTTACATATCTCACTTCATCTTTATCCCTGCCATTATCTGTGGAAATCAAACGTTGCTCCAAAGCCCTATGGAGGTTATTTTAGAAGACCTGATTGTTTTAAATTATTTGAAATCTGTTATAATCCATTTTGATGGGGGAAAAAGTCAGTCTGGACTTTTTCTTGTGTTTTAAGAAGCTCTGGGCTCCTTCAAAAGTCGTTCATTTTGAATCATCTCTTTGCAGGATGCTCATTCATGTCATGGCCAAGACACACTCTGCAGTGGTTATACAACCTCTCTTGGCAAAATGCTTTCTAATCATGAAATGACCCCACAGGTGAATTTTGTGTTTCAATTAGCACAATATATAGAAGAAAGGTCATGAAAGCAACAAGCACAGGCTCCTGAAAGAAGGGGGAGGGCCGCCAAAAGGCAGAGAGGAACAGACGGAGCTGCAGCTTGCAACAGCAGAGGTGAAAGCAGGGGAATGTAAAGTGCCCCTGGAAGTTCTGGAACACTGCACCTAGATTGCTTTAAAATCAATGGAGAAACGTGCTAAATGCAGGAGTCACTGGGCTGTCCCACAATGCTTGTGCTCAGAAGAACGTTGTCCTTAAAAGCTCATTCATTTCAGATTTACTGTAGTGTCATTGTACTAATTTCAACAAAGAAATTTTCGACCAGCAATCAAGTATACCCACTTTATGCTAATGTAGATTTGATTAGCTGGCTTTCAGGATCTCTCTGTGTTTCTAGGAAGGATTGAAACTCTTCTATTTTCTTTCCACAGGCATCCTTTCCAATCTAATTCATATTTGACAAATGAGACGAGAAATCAATTGTGTGTAGCACCCACTGTATAATGACCCTCAAAGTTCGTAAAACAGTTATCCTTGCTTCAGAGCAGATATTCAGGATTCTGTACACGATTCTTTGGCACTGGTGGTACACCTGGCCAAGTGCCACAGAAAACACGGCTCTGTAAAACAGGCAAACCAAATGGGATGATGGCTCTGTGGCACTTCTAAGTTGCATCCTATCCCACACAGTCACAAACAGATCAGGATTTATTCTGGCCTTTCCCACTGTATTTAGGAGAACAGGAACATTGAAAGCTTGGGCTGTTCAACTCCTACAAACCCAAGTAGGGTACCCTGTGCCTGCACCATTCCCATACCCATGGCCTTAAGGAGATTTTAGTGCCAGGCTTGAATTTCTGGGGATTTCTCAGGATGTCAGGGTGCATTCCTTACCTCTGTCTGGGCATGCGGATGAGTGGCTGTTTGTGGCACCTCTTGCTGAGGCTGAAGAGCTTGTGCACCGTTCTCTGGGCCTTGAGGAAAAGCTGCTTCATGCTGCTCTCCAGCTGCTCGTAGCGCCGCTGGAAATTAGAATCCATTGACCACAAATGCATCACGGCAGATGTGTTCAGGAAGTAATTCATGGGCAGCCTCTTCATAAATAATTTAAATTCATCTGAAAAGAAAAAAAAATTAATAGCCTTTAATTATGGTTATTCTTGCAGCAGAAATTAACTTCTCATTTATTGGGGGTTTTTTGTATCAATTTTCATAAACTCAATATTTTGAAATTTTGAAGTTGAGCATTTTAACTCTTTTGAACTAGAAAGGTGACTAAATTTTTATTGCTTATATTAGAATAAAGCCAGCAAAATCCAATATTCATGTAATTTTTAAATTAATATTAAAGCAAATGCAAGCATTGTCCTATTTCTCAACGTGGACAATATGAAGATTAAGTAAGAATCAGAGTTTCTTACCTTCAAATCTGGGATCTGAAAGCAAATGTGCATTTAATGATCAATGTTTATTGACTGCTATGAAGAACATCAGAAACTGTCTTAAAAGAAGTATATTCCAATACTTAGGACATGCAAGTAAATGTAATTTTACAGGCCACTTCTCATATATATCTGTTATTTCACAAGCCATTAAATTAGACTTTCATAAGTATTCACAATTAAAATGGAGCCTTTCAAAGCATTTTATGGTACTTCAAAATTTTATGACACTTCAAAAATGTTCCCATAACTTCTTTTTGACTCTGAAGTGGTGGAAAGGAGTTCTTCAATCAGAAGGTCATTGTCACTCTGAACATGCCATGCTTTATCACTTGTTCTGGTAACTCAGTCCACACAAGATAACTAGACAGACTCTTATTAACAGATTTTTATTAATCAGGGAGTCTCTTTCCATAACCAGAACAATTTATAACTTCTGAAACTGAATAAACTTCCATCAAAAGTACTCCATATACTGGGAAAATATGTGAGAATGAGTGGCACACTTGAATGCACATGTTTATCCTTTTTCTTTCTTGTTTTTGTGTATCAGTATGTTTCCCTGCTTGTTGCTATCCTTCCACCCTGCACAATCCATTTTTTTCTTTCAGCTTGTTCCTGCAATGAAGTCACTCATCCCACAGCTTGGCTTTCACCCTGCCAGATGTTCCTTTTGGATAATCTACATTTCAGCAGGCTGTGTGAAAGCATAGATCCTGCTGCCTGAAGTAGCCTCCCCCTTCAAACAGAAATAATCATAATATTTAATGCTGGTGTAATTTTAGGTTGCTCATGGAAGAGGCTTGATTGGGGAAAATGTCCACTCACATCAAAGAATGCTCCATTAACATCTTTGTTTGTAAGTCTTTTGATTTAGCTTCAGTTTAGGGTTTTTTAACAACATTTTTACACAAATCAGGCAAAGATATTTTCTTTTTTATGGATGGAGGAAAAAAAAAAGATATTTTGTAAAAAAGCTGTGTTGGTGGCCCTTGACCACATCTTGAAGGACACAGGGCAGTGATGGAATTCAAAAGTCCCACTTCAGCAGAGCATTTTCTGTGATGGATGAAGACTCATAAAAAAACAAAAAGGACTGAAAGGTCTTCTGGAGGTAGAAAGGAAAATCAAGGGGCAAAGATGATGATTTTCTATTTAACAAAGTGTTTTTAATAATCCCTCTGGGAATGTGTTGCTCATTTTGCCCTCATTCCCTCCTCTTTGGGTATGAGCTGTTGTCCCCTGGAGGGCAGTCCCTGTGCTGTCCTTGAGGCATGACGGTTTCTCTATCTTATCAACTATTTGGAGCCTTTTATCTTTTGCTTTTTCTCTTCCTTAATTTTGTCTACGTTGGTTTTTATCCTCTGTCCAGCAGAAATGTCCATTCTTGGGTGTACAGCTAACAATTTGAATTAATAGGAATATTCAATAAATTCTACATGACCAGTTAAGCATCTCTGTGAATCTTAGCATAGATTTGGGTTCCATTTTCTCTGTCCCAAGAGGTAACTATTCCTTCCTTAGCAATATAGAATAATTTGGGTCAGAAGGGACATTTATAGTCCAAGCCCCACTGTGACCAGAGAGACACCCTAGAATAGGCTGCTTAGAATCCTGTCCAACTTTACCAATCTCTGATTCCTTGTTGGAAATGACATAACTTCCTTTTTAAAGTAACTTTAGTCATGGATTTCTTCACTTTGCCAAGGGGCAGAGGAGCTGGGCTCTGTTGTTGGCTTAATATTTAAAGCACCAAGGCTTTGGGTCTGGCTGGGCAGGGCCTGATAAGCTTCAACAAGGGAGTTTTGGAGGTCTGGAATTTTAAAATTTACATGTTGGGAATCTAGAAGACATGGAGGAGGCAATCAGATTAGTGCCTGGCAAATTTTGGAGAATTTTGAGAAAAGAATGCTAAGTGAACCACAGAGCTGGACCAAATGAGCATGAAAGGCAAGGGGATCAATATCCAATAGCAGATCTGTCAGGGACAGACCTTTCACTGTAGGTGCTGTATTTAGAAGGATTTAGCAAAGTGTGCTTTCTCGTGAGAAATGAGGACCGTAGTTGCAAAATAAAGGAACTATCTTTAACTGTAGAGATAAGCAGGATGTGAAAAGAATGTACGAACCACAAAAGAATGTAAGAAGGTCTCACCCTGTACACCCGCGTGCCAAGATAAATCACAAAGAAGAAACAGACAAGGTCATGATACATCAAAAACTGTAACCAATCATAAGTAAAACCTGCTCGTGCTTTTCGTGTGAACAATATATTTTAACCAATCGTAATGCTATTAATGTCGCGTGAACAATGTGACGCGGAATTAAACTATGTATAAATAAGGCTATTGCACAGCAATAAATTGGAGCTTATTCATCAATCACACTGATTGTGTTGCTTCCCTGCTCCGGGCCGCGGTACAGATCACACACAAAACTAATGAAAATAATTGTGTAGTGCAGAACCAAAGAATTCTTTGTTTTCTATAAATGTATAAATATGTGAAAAGTCTCATAGTGGATATGTGCAGTTGGAATGATTTCCAGCACACATTCAGGCCAGAATAAAAAAATGCCTGACTCACTGACAGCTCAAAGACAGTGTCAGAGAGTTTTGTTCCTTCCCAAGCTCAGTGACATCCTCAGTCTCTCCCAGGTGTGCACTGAAGGTGTGACAGAAGGTTTTGTCTGGCTTGTCGAAAGGCACCACCTTACCATTGGCTTAGTAAACCCTTCCAAGTCTAAAGACTTAAAAATATTAGAAATGCTAGTTAAAAAAATAACAATAATAGGAAATAAGGCTGAGCTGACACAAATGTCCTTTACAAAGCACAGATCTGCAGCTTGCAAAAATCACCCAAGTTCTATCAGATTGAGAGGACTGAGGATATATATGTATATAAATATGTACCTGACACTAGTCTCTGAGGAGATAAGATCACAAAGCCACATTCTTGACTTCCTGCTTAATTCCTAAAATCACTTTTTCCTTCTATTCCTCCTTCTATTCCCCTTCTATTCCACTTTTACATCGCCTGAAAATGAGCTTCATGATGCCAAAGCAAAGGGAACTCCCTCAGGAGACAATGGGCTCAGACGATCTTTTCAGTATTGCTCTAACCAGGTATTTAAGGAACGTTGTCACTCTGCTGTCCTCTGCACTAATCTCTACAGCTAACAACTGCTCCATGCAGTGTTCAGAAGTGATAAGGAGGGTTTATGCTCCTCTACCTGCAATGCAACAGCATTTCCAATAAGAAAATGAGGTTTTTTCTCCTTGTAATAAACATCATCTTTGACTACCCTTGTGGCCTGTCTGATCCTGCTAATGAGTTCCATAATGCAGGTAAAGGAGAGACAGAGATAAAATGAGCATGGTTGCACAGTACTTGCTGCATAAAAAAAAAAAAAAAAGGAAAGGAAAAAAAAAGATAATGTGGCCATATCTTAAAAAGACACATTTCATGATCTGTGAAACTACAACATAAACTCCTGACACTGAGAGATGATTAAACTATTACACTCTAATCAACACACGATGCCAGCCATTCCTGAGGATTAACAGCCAATATTACCGTCCCAGGGGCCATAGAAATGGATACTTTAATTCATAAAATCAGAGCTGGGAAGGATCCACAAAGATCATCAGGTCCAACTCCTAGCCCTGCACAGGACAGCCCCAAAAACCAGACCATGATTCTTGATACCATATAAAATCTGATTACAGAATTTCCTCTTTTATTTTCACATGGCTAGTACTTGCAATACGATTTTACATATTCTTAACCAGTTGCAAATAAGATAAAAAAGGTAGAACATTATATGCAGTGGTGGGTCAAGCAAGTTCATCTTCTGGCTGGCTGTGTCTCTTTTCACTTCCCCTTTCTGCCAGGTAAATCTTTCTTGGGTCAGCAGTGCCTTGGAGATGGAAATGGCATCCCATATTTCAGTGGGAAGGAATAAATGAGAAATATCATAATGGGAGCAAACATTACTGCTGGAATCAGATGAATATCAGATATATTTAGGCTGTGAGAAACACCTGGAGCTGCAGGGATCCTCAGTGTTGGTGTCAGAGCAGGGCTCAGTGCTGAGTGCCCTACAGAGCTGGCAAAGGCCAGAAAAATCCAGGAAGCCTCAGCTGAGGGTTTGGCAGTGCTCTGCTACAAAGGAAAAGGTTGGGAGAGAACAGGAGCCCCGATCTCCCTGCTGTGAACATTTTGGTTTTCCCTGGTATTTTGCTACAAGGCCAGTACAAGACTGTCCCACCTACACAGCACACTTCTGGTTTTGTTTCCACTGGGGCTGAGTGGTTTGTGGAACGTCTCCAGGCTGCCAATATGCCTTGGGTTGGCTTGTTTCCTAAGATGCCTTGCGGAGGATCTTTGGAAGCACTTTGGAAGTCAATGGATTTAAGGGGATTCAGAACACCAGGTTATTAAAGGCACTGCAGGCTGACAGCAATGTCATACTGGAAATACGAAAATACCAAATTTCATCACTGCACTTTTGTGCCCTGTTTCCTTTAGAGCAAAGGAAAGAGAATATTGTTCTGTTTGTTTTTTTTTCCCTGCTGGTTCTTATTATGGCTGAAATCAATGACAACATACATGTGGCAATAATTAAGCAATGCAAAAATCTACATACAATTTAGGGGAATATAAAGCACAGTTTGAAAACAATCTGTATTTGGTGACATGCTAACAAAGAAAAATTGTTTCATAGCGAAGTAACCCACAAGACATTTCAGCCACCTTCTCTCAGTCTCCAGAAATGGAAGTTTCCATCAAGCATTATTCTGTTGTTTAATTTAATGCCATATTTTCTGATGAGCCGTTTTACCTATAATGAAATAATATAATCTTATAGAAACAAAACCTTTAGCATTGGAAATTACAGCACAGTGTTTCAGTAAATATATAGTCCTGTCTAATTGCAGATTACATCGTCTACCCAAAATCAATTTTAGTTTTTTTAAACAACATTCAAACCCTGAAAAAGCAATTATGTTTTCTGGGCAAAAGCAGCCTGACAATAACTGGAAAAATGTAAAACTCTTTTGTTGACTGAAACATACTATTCACAATTTTGTATAGTCCATGTATTTTCTAATATTAATAAGGATTTGGATTATAGAGTGTTTTTGTTTTTGTTTTTTTGTTCGACAGTGTTCAGTAAAGACATATATATAGGAGAAAACTACTTTTTACATAACATCATCATGTCATAATCTACCATTAGATAGTAATTGTGATAGGCTGCTTTGTCATTTCTCTAAATGAGGCTCTAAGGAAACATTTTTCTCCCTTAAAAATCTATATATCTGTCATTTGTACACACATCCTCTTTTTTTAATCAAGTTCTTTAACTTGCTCTAGAGGTATTACAATTCTGCCATCACAGTCTAGAAGTGAGTAATGCAAAAACTGCTTTGGCTTTAACAAAATGTTACAGTGGGATTAAGGAAAACTGAGAAAAATCAACTGGTCTTTAATGCATGAGGGTGTGATTCTGTCTGAACAAGCAATTGTATAGTCTGATGTGCTGCTCCAAGTCAGAGTGCTTCAGACAACTTCAAAATTAGCTCAAGAGAATTCTTGTTCTCCGCTGCATTTCCTCTTTTCTCACTCTCATAATGAGAATTGCAAATTATCACTCCTCTGCACAGAGCACTGCACTTCAGGAAGACTCGCTTCTTAAACCAGAGTTCTGGGATCAGATGTTAAGTAACACTTGGTATTTCCTTGGGTGAGCTGTAGTCCAAGGAGAGATGATCTTGTGTTCAAGCATGTCAGCTCTGACATCAGATCAACTTTCTCAGGTCTTGGTCCAGTCAGGATTTGGAAACTGCTGCAACCAAGGTTCAAGTGTCCTCATGGGGAGTAAATCTCTCCACACACCCAGTGTGAACCTCTCTCATTTAACTTTGTGCCTGTTGTCTCTCCCCATACAGAGCCTGGCTCTCTCCTTCAGGTGGCTGCTCTGAGTTCACTGAAGTCTCCATGCCCAAGGCTGACCAGCCTCTCCTGGGGCTTCTCCTCTCCAGGCAGCTTCTTCAGCGCCCACCTCTCTGACCATATCCCCAATTACACTCTATCTGCTGATGTCTTTCCTGTACTGTGGAGCCCCAAACTGGATGCAGCATCTGAATGTGGTCTGAAAAGCACTGATGCTAATCCCCTCCTTGATCTCCTGGTCCCTGACCCCCTTTGTATCACCCACAATGTGACCTTGCTACTGTCAGGACACAAAATCCTCTGCCCCAGGAGTCATCCTGCAGAGCTGCTTCTGGCCAGGCAGATCCAGCCCCAGCTGATGCTCTGCCTGTCCAGAGCAGGATTTTCTTTTGGCATTGTTGAACTTCACCAGGTTCCTGTTGTCCTGATCCACCAGCTTGTCCAAGTCCCCTTGTGTTCCAACCCTGACCTTGAGGATTTCTGTCTCAGTCCTTCAAACTGGCAACATCTGCAAACCTGATGAGAGTTCACTTTCTCCAAGTCATTGTTAAAGAAAGTTCAGAGAACAAGTCCTGGCACAGACCCTGGCTGTATCTGGGACAGACCCTGGCTGTATTTCACTTGCCACCAGTGTTTAGACAGGATGTGTGACCCTCTTAACCCTGCACTCTGTCTCCCACAATGTTCTTGTACCCGGGGTAAGACACAATGCTGCGGATGGAAGGACAAATAGATGGGTAAAAAATCATTTGTGTGACCAGGTTCCATTTGTAGAGCCTTGCTAAAACTAAAGTAAAATACACCCATTGCTCTCCTCTCTTTCATAAGTCAGAGTCTTATCATGCAGAGAATGAGATAGGTCAGAGATGATTTATCTACCTCATCTTCCTTGCTCTCCCTTCACCTCCACTGGCTGCCAGATGACCCTCATGCTTCTCTCTCACTCCCCAGGGTGACAACATAAGATGAAAAAATTCCCAGACTGAGGTACAGACAGGGACATCCCACTTAGGAATTACAGACATGGGCAAAGTGACTCAGCGTTGGGAGGATTAATATATTGCCAGTTAAAAACAGAGTAGGAGAGTAAGGAGGAAAAAAAAAAAGACAAAATTAAAACCACCTTCACCCCAATGCTTCCTTCTTCTGGTGCCCAATTTCACTCCTACATTCCCAGTTCTTATGCTTCCTTTACCTCATGGCAATTGCAGGGCGATGGAGGAGGGAGGCTGCAGATTGTCTCTCACAATCCTTCTTCCTCATGCTGTTCCAGAGGAGGGTACAGTCCTTCTCTGGGTCTTTCCCACCAGCTACAGTCCTTTGAGAGCACACTGCTCTAGCCTGCTCTACCACAGACCCCTGGTCCTGCCAGAAAACCTGCTCCTGCCTGGGCTCCTCCTTCCCCCAGGGTATCTCCACCTGCAGAGGAGTGGGGTCCCTCATGGCATGCAGAGTAATTGCTGCACCAAGAACCTCCCTGGGCTGCCAGGGGACACCCTGCCCCACCATGGACATCTCCACAGGCTGCAGGTGAAGCTCTGCCCCAGCACTGAGGTACCCCCAATGTCACTGGCAGGGCCAGCTTTAGGCAAGGGCTGGCCAGTTTTGGAGGAGGCTCTGTCTAACATGGAGCAGCACCTGGTCTCTTCTCAACACAGGCCACACAGGCCAAAACCTTGCCAGATAAACCTCATACATCTCCAAAATTCTTGCCCAAGAAGAATTATTCCATGATTTTCACAATGACCAAAGTGAATCTCATCAATCAGTAATTCCCTGGGCCATCCTTTCAGGTTTTGTTTTTTGGTTTTTTTTTTTTTTATGATCAATGTAATATTTGCCTTTTTCCAGGGAATATCAGGGATATTCCCCAGTCTCCAAGATCTTCCAAGACAAAGAGACATTGCCAGGATATCATCTGTTTCTCAGTGTGGTCCATTAACTCACAAGGACACTGCCAGGGGTGAGGCTCTCCCCAATGACGCTTGGTTGCTCCATTTTTCACACCTGGGGCCTCCTTTCCCCTGTGCCTCCTCTTTTTGAGCTCAAGGACCTGCAGTATTTGCTGGTGAAGACTGAGAGCAAAGAAAGCATTGAGTACTTCTGAAACAAATCCCAAAATCTCTCAGCCCACAGTTCCTTGTTTCATCTTTTACCTCCAACTGTAAAAGCTTTTTTGGTTGCCTTTGCATCCCTTGCAAGCACTGGATGTAGCTTTTCCCATCACTATCTCTGAATGCCTGGACAGTGTTCCTGAGGTTTTTCTTTGGTAGCCTGATCCTCTTTGCTCCTCCTGTACTGCTGCCTTTTTGCTTTGTAGCTCTGCCTTAAGTTGTCCATTTTAGCAAATCCCTAAAACCCCTAAAATTTTAGTATATGACCTGAGTGTCAATTCTGCTTGAGGAAGCTATCCTGAAAACCTGGCCAGCTTTCCAGAGCTCCTTTGTCTTCAGAGCTTTCTCAGAGGGAACACGTTCTCCCAGTTCCCAGAACAGTAAAGATGCTTTCATGAAGGTCTAAGTTCTGCTGCTCTCCCATCCTGTGCTTCCCAAATCCTGATCATCATCGACACGTGT
This sequence comes from Sialia sialis, assembly GCA_009812075.1. Taxonomy (NCBI): domain Eukaryota; kingdom Metazoa; phylum Chordata; class Aves; order Passeriformes; family Turdidae; genus Sialia; species Sialia sialis. The sequence goes on along the minus strand of VRYO01001717.1, from coordinate 4,841,551 downwards.
CCTACAGACAAGGCTGCTGTTGATTATTCCACCCCCAAGCAGCAGTTCTTTGTTATGGAATAGTCAGTCCAGCTCTGGGTCACTCCTTTTGATTGATCCAGTACTCCAACCTTCTCTTGGCACAATTCCTTCTAACAGCAAGCCAAAGTAAACAGATAATATTGCATAAGGGAAAGCAGCAACAATCAAAACCAACAAGAATATTCAGACCAGAAACTTTCATTGAAAAAAAAACTTAGGAATTATCTCTGGTAGCTGCAGAAGTTTATTTCCCTACAGGAAAGGTGACAGGGAGCAGCAAAAGTCAGACAGCCCTGCTGTGTGTCCATTTCAGGGCTGATTATCTGTGGGTGCTGCAAACAAGACTATTATTTAATGTAAATACTGGCTGGTTTTTCTCACAGGTTCAGAGTTGGAAAGAAGAGAGCCAATTCATCACACACAACAGCAGCAAAGGAAAGCTGCTGAAGCTATTCATATCACCACCAAGAGGGCTCTTAAGTGGAACTGTGCAAAGAAAAGTTATCTTAAACTTTTGGAAATTTTCTAAAATTATCCAAATGCCTCTAATTCCTTTGAAATGCTCTAAAAGGAAGATTGCGAAGTTTTCCTCTTTTACTTTGCTTGGAATTAGTCAAAATACTTCAACTTGACAGAATAGAATTTTTTTGTTGTTATATCAACTTTTAGCTTCATAGTATAACAGCAAAGCTATAATGTTAAAAAAAAATAAATAAATGAATAAACATTTCAAAATTAAGGTTAAACACTTTACTGCATTCCTAAAACAAAAACAAACAAACAATAACAAAAACCAAAAAAAACCACACACCCAAGAAAAACACAAAAAAACCCCAAAAATGAAATGAAATAAAATAAAATAAAATAAAAACAAAAAAAACCCCACCTAAACAAAAAAAAAAAAAAAAAAATTAAAAAAACAACAAAACAAAAAACCAAACCAAACCAAACCAAACCAAAACAAAATAAACAACAAACAACATAATTTTGCAGTTATTGAAAGATTATCTCTGGTTGGTTTATTCAAATTAACTGCCCCTATATTTTGTAACACCTTGTATATAAATCTTAATCTCTGCTACACTTCAATGCATTTTCTGTTTAGACTGCAAGCTCTTCAGAGGAGAGGCCTGGTTCCTGTTATATCTTTATAGGGCACTTAGCACAGCAGACCCCAAATTCAATTGTTGCCATTTATTACCAATAATAAAGATAATTTTGCCTATTGCTCCAGGCAACTGCACCCTCCTTGGAGTCCTCAGTGGGAGCTGCAATTAGTGTAAGGAGAAAGAATTCTCTTAGGAAAGATCTCCTAATTCCCATTTTATCACACATTTTGTCATTGTATTGTTTGTGCAAACCTGTTGCTGCTCCAACTGCGTGACCACCATTGCTATCATTGCTATTCCATAACAATGCTTTTTTTCATTTTAATCAGGGCAATAAATATGACAGTGAGTCAAATCCCACTGTCAGCTGTAAATCAAGACCTGAAAGCACAAAGCTGGATGTCTGAGAGGATATAAACCATGGGGCCAACATTTCAAATGGTTGGATGTGATTGCTGTTCATTAAAGTGCTGCCTCAATATTGTGCGGATGTTATTAAAGAGATTTATAAAAGATAGATGTTTTTTTAAATATCCCACCATGATTCAGAAGCCTGGAGAAAACAAAGTGCTAAAATGAACATATATTTGTTTTTATGCTGCCATGAATTTTAGTTCTTCATGATGCATTACTCAATTTGTCAAAGAAGTAGCAGCTGTGTTCCAAGAAATATATATTTGAAAATACTCCAATTCAAAGAAGCAGAAGACTGCAGCTGGAAACAACCTTATTTCTTCAGAGAAGAGATAATAAATCTGAATTTTCCTTCCCCTTCTCCTTCCAATTTAGGCTAAATCAGCCAACTCTCCTGATAATTAAAATATTTCCTTCTCCAAAGCAAAGGATTTCTCCTTTAAGCTTTCTGAAGGACACAGGGAAGGAAGGAAATGCTTGTTTTCAGCAAGATGTGGTCTCTGTTCTCCAAGCAGGAAAGGAGGTCCACACTTCCTTTTGGACAGACTAATTGAAGTGGAACCATTCAGCTGCTACAAAAGCCTCAGGGAAGAAAATTTGGATGATTCTGGCAGTGGAATAGATTTGGCAGGGCAGAGGGAGGGTTTGGCTGATTTATTTTTGAAGTGAGAAGTGAGGAATGTTGCAAGGCTAGCTCATCTCAGCCCTGTGCTCTGCAAGGAGGAAAGAACAGGGATCAGTGTCAGCTTGGAGCTGGAATTGGTGGGGAACAGAGATTCTCTGTTCAGTCGTTTATATTATATTATGCAGAGTTGTGAGGAACGTCATGTAAATGTTAAAAGTGATGAGAGGAACTGGCCTCAGGCTGCACCAGGGAGGCTTTAGATTGGATATTAAGGAAGATTTCTTCATGGAAAGGATTGAGCAGGCTGCCCAGGGAAGTGGTGGACTCACCAACCATGGAAGTGTTTTAAAATTATTTGGACATGGTTTAGTGGTGAGCAGGGTGGTGATGGTTGATGGTTGGACTTGATCACCTTGAAGGTCTTTTCCAACCTTAATGATTCTGTGATTCTATGATGGGTGCTAGAAATGTGTATAAACACACAAACACATGTGGATATTTGTAGGTTAGAGAGTTAATGCTAGAAATGTCAGCCTGTTACAGAAACATGAAACCAAAAATCCTCCTCTCACAAGCCTTGAAAGTCTCCTGGTGCCACATAAAGGTGAGTCAGAATTGGTAGTGAAACCAGAATATCACCCTATAAATTGTGGATTAATTCAGAATTTCTGCTGGACAGGAGACAACAACCTTGCCTGGACTATGCTACGAGCTGGAAGCACTCACATTTCCTGCAATGAAGCAACCTTTTTGTTATTGCCAATCTAAATATGACCTTGACAGCAAGTTTCCTTTTCAGAAACCAAAAGGCCAGGCTCCATAGCTATCTCTCTAAGTCCTAGAGTTTGAAGGACATTCCCTCCATCCTGTCAGGTTTGTTTTCAGATGTGAAAATGTTTCTATCGCTGCCCTGCAAAGGATGCTCCTTAGAAGTCACAGTAAGTTTCCAAGAAAAAAGTCTCAAAAATTTAACTAAGGTTTGTTTTTTTATTTTTTTGGTAAACACTTCTATCACTTCAGTGTGGTTTAGAGGTAGTCCTGAAACAGGGACGTCCCAATTATTATTTTTCTACAGAGCTATAAATTCACTCAATGCATAAGATGCATTCCTTATGGGAAGATATAGATATAACTTCTATCCAAAATTTATCTTAATTGAACATGCTGGGAAACTCCTACAGTTTGAAAACTGGGTAGGATAAATAAACATGTAATGATTCACAGGAGGACAAAGGAGGGAGGAGAATGAGTGAAACTGAAAAATGTTCTTGGAAAACACATTGAGGTAAATAACCAGTGTTAAGCTGTTCCTGGAGAAGATTTAAGAAGCTATGAATCAGTACAGACAACACTGCCCTAGAAGAAAAGACAGGCCACAGAGTGACATCACTCTTAATAAAGAAAGCCGCCCAAAGCTGCCAAGGCAGATTGGAATTCCACCAAGAACGAGGGGATTTTGTCACTAGCTTTGAAGGGAATTACATTATGTCCTGTACATGGTGGACATAAGTAGAATTATATTAGATCAAGCCTTCTGCTCCTCCTCTCATTACAATGTCATCACAGTGTTTGAAGGATCTCCGAGTGCAATGCCACATAAAACTTTAATAAGTTTATTTGCCAGGTGCAGCTTTAGCAGGAGTTGTATAATGCTTTTAGTTTTGGAACAGGGGCAATTATATCATCATTTTTGAAGTAGGACAAGAACAGTTTACACACTGACCCTCCAAAAAGTGATGCACATCCCACCTGTTCATTTCATTAAAACTGTCACCTCCACAGGGGTGGAAGAGGAGGGGAGGGGAGGGGAGCATTGGTCACAGAAGGAACAGCAGCTTGGTGTATCTGCTCATGTTATTGATTAAACTTCCTGACAACCACAGAGGGAAGTTAATTACTGGGAGGCAAATTAACACCCCTGAAAGATAATGGAGAAAACAATAATTATATTAAGAACTCAGGGGGCTAAGTTTTCTTGGCCCTGAGCCTGAGGCTGTAAGCAGAGTTTGAAAGCAAACCACTGCTCTACTGCTCAGGGGCAAATAGTTTGAACCGTATTGATTGAAGTCTTTATTCTCAGTGATTAAAAAGCACCTTCAGCTGCCAGTGAGTCAGTTCAGACTGATCACAAGGAGTCTTTCAATTAGGATTTCAAATGGCATTCTCTTTGCATGGCAATGGGTCTGTCCAGGTCAGCAGAGACAGACAGACTGTGCTGAGTGACCTGGGCACATCTGGAGTGGGGCATCCTCCCAAAGCCACAGAAACAAAACTCATCACGCAGCAAAGTTGGATTTGTGCCATCTAGAAACTGAAGAAAGCTTCCAGTGTTCAGTTTTAATTCCAGATTTCATTTTTAGTCTTCTTTTACATGCATTTTAATTGAATTGCAGCAGCTGCAAAAGCAGGAGTATGTCACTGGACTAAGAGAGGTCTTCTAGTACAAGCTGCCTTCGCTGCAAATCATGGAGTGGGCATATAAATTTATAGTCTGTCTGTGATGCCAAGTCAAAGCTTGTCATCTTGTGACGCTATTTAAGATTTGGAATCTCAACCCTGCGTCTGAAAATCAGTCCTAGCATCTTTTTCTCCATCATAAATAAAATAAGTTTTTTCTGATCAGAGTGCACAACATCTCTGTTTAAACTGACATTTCCAAATTATGCCTGCAGTTACCTTCTGCCCTTTTACTTCCTTTTAGTAATTTGAAACAGGCATAAATGAGACATTTGGTAAGTGTTTTAAAATGTCTGACTTAGAGTGTAGTTTCTCCTTGAGTGATTTTTGTTGGCCTTTTGGTGGGGGGAAGCTTTCTGGGGTTTTTTTTTAGCGGGTAGGGAAGGGTTATTTTCCCTTCTCCTGTAGTAGAAGAACCATAGCAAACACTATAAATGCCAAGATAATTTTTAGCTAGAGTTTAAATGGCAGTCTGAATTTTTTTAACACAACATCACTATATTTAACACAGGAGTTATTGAGGGCATTTTTTAGCTGTTAGGGTTGTCATAATTACTGCTGGTAAGAAGGAAGAAGGCTGGGACCTGGGTCAGTGTCTCCATGATGTCAATCTACAAGCTTGGCTGCTGAGAAGAATTACCTTTTCTACTTGTCAGCCAGGTGACTTTCATTTGGATGCAAGGAGAGGCAATAAAAAGGAATCCCACTGTGTCCTCTCCTGCTAAAGCAGTTTTAAGAAAGGATTTGTGCCACAGGAATAGCAAAAATCTATGCCTTATTGGGGTGGCAAACAAAATTATACTTGATTTTTCTGACTAGATAGAGGGATTTTTAAGATTAAACTTCACAGACTGAATGCAGATTTGCTGCAGCTTTTCTGGAGTTGTCCATCAGAAAAACCATGACTGCAATAGTTTAAAATGCTTGTCTGATGAAGAAGAGGAGAAAGACTGTTCCACTGGTTGCATTCCTTAATGCACTGCCAGGAGACATTAATGTAATCTGTAACTGAGATGATTCCAGAACAATAGGGTATGAAATGGTGAAAATGCTAGTACTTATCTGATAGAGCAGACTTCTTGCCCCCAGGTTTCCTGTGTCTTTATGTTGTGATTCACATTTCATCCTGAAGATTTTAATTTGCCTTTGGCTCCTCTCATAATGTATTCTGTGCATCACATGTCTAAGGTTTCTGTCTTCAGCACTTTAAATTTATTTACATTACCTTTTTTCTAACTTGGAAAAAGTTTCTAGTCTATTTAAATCTAAGTTAAAGATATAACTCTATACTTTGTTTAACTGCCTGGCTTTGCACCTGCTTTCTTAAAGCATCAATATATTTTTAGCAAATTAAGTAAATCCAGCTATATCCAGTTATTTTTTGATCGCTACAAATAAGGAATGAAAAGGTACAGTAATTTCATGCATATAAGGCACACACTTTTGACTGAAATTGTGATCAGAACGTGGAAGTGCACCTTATACACCGGTGCACCTTATATATGGACGAAGTTCAGAAATTTACCAGCCCACAAGTGCGAGCCCAGCCCTGAGCCGAGCCAGCAAACCCCGCGACCGCACGATTCCGTTACTAATTCGTTACTTTGCTGCTCGCGGATCATCGCTGCAAAAAAAAAGTGCGCCTTATAGGCTGGTGCTCCTTATATGTGGACAAAGTTTGGAAAGATGCTGACATCCCGGAAGTGCGCCTTATAATCCAGTGCGTCTTACAGACGTTAAATTACTCTAACTCAACAGATGTATCACTCTGTATTGCTAAGTGCTCAGGATCTTGGAGTATCTACGTGCAATAATCATATCTATAATTCTCTTTTCTAAGAAGTCCTAAGAGATTTGTGTAGATTTTGAGATCAAACATGATTACTTGCTATGGGTCAGTGTATTGATTGACTGTTGGACTGTCTCTGATGTTGGAACAATCTTAGAATTCCTATTTTGCATCTCCTCTACAGCCTCAGCAATCACAAAGGCAGTTCTATCCATCTGTAACAAATGTATGAGGCTGGCAGAGAGTGTAAGGAATTCTCCCCTCAGCACCTGCACTTGCAGGTGTGAGCCAATGTTCACTTCCAGCTTTGATTTTGCTGTGTTTTACAACAGTTTGCAGCCTGGCTGTTGGAAGCAACTTCCACTGTGAAAACAGAGATCAGAGTTTTCCACAAGGAGCAGGGAAAGCGTTTTGAAGCCAGGAGTGAGGGCAGGGTCCTGTTTTACAAAGACACAGTGTGTGACCACAAAGGCTTGGTCATTCTTCTGTAGTGCTTGCTAGGCTTTGCTAAACCAGCTTCACAGATCTGGGAAGCAGATGTGCTTAGTGGAAAGAGCCTCTCTTGTTCCAAAGCTTGTTTTTACAGCATGGGGCTGGTTCATTTGGGAAAATATGAGCTGAAGGAGAAGCAAGAGCTAGGAAAGTGTACCAGCAAAATATGGTGATTTTCCACATTTTGCAGTTTTGGAGATGGTGATATAAATTCATTACACTATTAAACAGATAATTCTCTAAATCTCACTGCAGATTATGGAATGCTGGAGATTATCTTTCCTATTACTTTCTGTAGGTTTTGCATAAAAGTAATTACATAGGATGCAAATGCTACCCCAAAAAAATAATGAAATTGTTGGACTTCCTCATCTTCAGTATTACTGATATTTAATTCAGTAATAAGCTTATCATCTCCTCTAATAGAATCCACTTTCTCCAACCCTTTAAATCCAATTCTTTTATGCAAGGGATTTTGGGAACATCATTAATTCAATCACTGTAAAGAAAGGTAAAAATATAATTGAACTGACAAACAGGACTCCAAAGTCTCCAAAGCAATCTCTGCTGAGCAAACAAAATCTTTGTTAACATCTATGCAGTGCTGTGTATTAACTGAGGTTCAGACCTCATTTTCAGGTGAAAAACTGCATTTTTTTCAGATGATTTTAAGTCTGTACATGTAGAGGGTAACCAATGGTCAATAGCAAGATATCCCAGAGTTATTAGAGAATTATAGAATGCATTAGACATGAAATCCAAATCCAATGGAACCAGGGATTTCAGAATAGCTTACACCAGCAATTCATTTCTGTTAGTACTTTGCAGTCAAAGCAGTGATGGTGGGTGGATGGACAATGAAAAATGGTTTCAGCAAATATTAATGTGAAAGTTAATATCAATTTACTTTGGCTGTACTTTCATCACTCGCACTTTCTGCGACACTGAAATTTACCTTTTGAATTATCTCTGTAAAGGAGATACAGAAGTGACTGGAAAAATCAAACTCGACATTTTGAGAAGTTGTTTGTCATTTAGAGCTGTAGACGGGTACATTTCAAAATATTTGAAAGGTGACTTTTGGTTAATTCTGTCTGTGGAGCCACATGTCTGTTGGAGAGAGCAGAGTTTGTGTTCAGTGCTCAAACCCTTCAATGGCTCTGGTTCTGTTCCACTAAAGCTTCTGCTGGACATTCAAGTCAAATCCCTGGAGTTAATGCACTACAAACTATTCAAAAAGGCACATATTTCAGTGCTTCACTGAATCACCTTTGAGCCCATCTGTGACAGGCAAATTTCTGTCCGGTTTATGGTGGGCATTGCTCTTTCTTTCCATCTTAGTTGGTATTTAAGCTAAATGTTTAAAAGAATGAGTTTGTTGTTTCAAATCTACTTTGAAATTATCTATCATAATATTTATTGTACATCTCCTGATCCCATGCTTTCCAAGGAAATATTCCAAAAGGTATTTTGTTGCCTTCAAGGGGAGGAAAAAAATCTACTGCTCAGCATATTGTGTTATATGCAGAGAGAAGGCAACAAGCTGCCATTGCATGTCAGATATGTGGAAATAAATGCTTGATGGAAGATTTTATTTTCATATTTCCAGGAGGTCTCATAAATGCCAGCAATAAAAAAAGAAATTATGAAAGTGCAATTTTGCCATTTTCTATTGTTCAAGAAAAGCTATCATCCATGTCCTTATTTATTTTGATAGCCTTTTTAATTCTGAGAAATGAAATTAGACTGCGGGGACTGCTAAAAATTATTTTTCAATGTCAACGACCAGACCACCTTTAAAGGAAATTGCTGTCATTTAAATTGCTTAAATGAAGTATTCAGATTTCCAAAGATACTCATCAGCCAGCCACACCAAGCTTAAGGCACAGGCAATGTGTGATCATATTCTTATCCTTTTTGTCAGAATCCAGAGCCTGTGGATGGTTTTGGGGGTCTTCTTGACTTTCTTGTGTTTCAGAGCAATGGGTCATGATCCATGGAAAATGCTAAATTGCCAGTCAATGTTTTAGATCAGGATTGGTTTCTTTGTATATTAACTCTTTAAACACTCAAAATCTGTTCAAACCAGAGATGTGTAACAATGAAAAATTTGTAATCTGCACCATCTTCAATTCTGCTCCAACCATAAGCTGTGGAAGTCCCACCTGCTTCCAAAAACTTCCAAAACGTGAGAGTTTTTTCAAGGAAATATTTTGACACTCTTTATGGCAGGAAACATCCAAGTGCTTAGGTCAAACCTTTTTCCTGAAAGGTAGCTCACTGAGAAAATGAGGTAGGAGAAGCACCTGGACAAGTAGGTACTCCTATATTGGGGCAAAAGGGGAAAAAGAAAATTGGCAATATTACAGAACAACTGAACACTGAAAAATAAGGACGCTCATGAAGATTGCACAGCTTTAATCCAACATGGGTGGGCTCCACAGCCTGGAATCTCAGGAAAACTTAGTGACCTGTCATAGCAGCAGGTCAGACTGGATCATCCAGTTGTCCATTCAGGCTACAAAATCCAGGGAAAGGCTACTTGCATGCACATCAGGCAAGGCAAATGGAGCCCTACTTGATTCCATTGGAGGTGATATTTTCAGGTACTGCTTGTTAGGGGTAAGAACATGGCTTGTTGGAATGATGGTTTCAGGGAGAACTTTGCTTACACAAAGTAAGCAAATTCAGCCAAATGCCTCAAGAAACTAATGAAATTTGTTAATAAAGGTTGAACAGCTTCCGTATGGATTTTTGATAAGGAAACAGCTGCTCATTTTCTTGGGTAGCAGTAGAGTCTGGAGGCCACAAGATCTGATAAAGGATAAGCAGATGGTTCAGAGTAAACAATTTGAAGCCGCTCTTGTGATTTCTTTAAGATCTTGGTATATAACCTGACACTAAGAGGTTACACAAAGCTCATTGAGCTAATGGTAAGCAAGTATTTATTGCTGGAGGGCAGCTAGAGAGATGAAAATGCAGCCAAATTTTACTGAGAGATATATAACACTGCTGCACATCTTCCAGAATGGGATTGGAGTAGCTAAAAAGTGCCAGAAGAGCCTGAGTGAAATTCCATCTGCACATAAGGGTAAGCAGCATACTCTGAACTGGGATGTGTTTGGTCAGGCTCAAAAGAGAATTGTCACTATCAGCAGGGCCATATTGCAGACCAGAGTCTTCCTGTGTGGAAACCAGGACAATTCTTTGATCACAGAGCAACAGAATGGCTGAGATGGGGAAGAAGCTCTGTTCCAAACCCCTGCTGAAGCAAGGTCACCTAGAGCCAGCTGCCCAGGACCATGGCTAGTCAATCTTAGGATAAGTCCAAGAATGGAGGCTCCACAACCTCCCTGGGCAAATTGTGCCAGTACTGGGCCACCCACAGTGAAAATCTGTTTCCTGGTGATCAGAGGGAACCTCCTGTGTTCCAGTTTCTGCCCATTTCCCCTTGCCCTGTTGCTGGGCTTCCCAAAAAGAGCTTTTGCTCTTTGCATCCTCCCTTCAGGTACTTATAGACATTGTTCCTGAGCTTTCTCTTCTCCAGGCTAAACAGCCCCAGCCCTGCCATCCTTTCTTAAAAGAAAAAAAAAAAAATCCTCAGCTGTTTTATCTCAAACAGACAGGAGGAGAGATAATATAGAGAGTAAACAAACCGTCTTACACAGAATATTTACTTCTTCCTCTTTAAACTAAATCCTGCCCACAGATACTGTGAATGGCCTCAGGTAAACCCAGAAAGACTTTTAGGTCTGTGTTAGGGGACAAGATTAGTTTCTGGAGTCTAGAAGACTATTTTGGAAGCAGAAAAGGTGAAAATTTAGCTCTCTTGTATTTACCTTTAGTTGACTCTGGAGTTCACAGTGTCATTAATAGAAGACTCTATGAGCCAGCAGGGAGTGTTCTGGATTATTTTGCCCCTTACTGCTCAGACTGAAATGACTACATAATCTGCTCTCCTTTCTAGTGAATTTATTTTTTATTATGAATAGATTAGAATAAAGCAACATATCAAAATCTCAGAAACTGACTTCCACTGATTTAGACACAGACTTAGCAGGTTTTTAGTTTTCCTTAGTAAAGGTCACTTTTGTTCCCAGAATGTGTTATTAACATGGATCAGATCACACCAATATTTGTTCATTTTTCATCATAGAAATACTGCTCAAGCTCCAAATGTTTCAGAATATGTCTCAATGGTTATCAAATGCATATATATACAGAAATCAGCGTGGCTGGAAATGCTTACAGACCATGTGTGACAGCACTAGAAGAGCTGCTCAGTGGTAATATATGATTTATATGAGACTGGCTGCTCAATGACTAAGTTATCAATCAAAAATTCCCATGCCAACTTTTTTGTAAGCAGAGACCCATACAAGGTTACCTATCTCATCTTTCCATGAACATCTTTAGGTAAAACACTTCAAAGATAAGAGCAGAAATACTGTAAGCTACTTCTGAGTTATGGAAGTTATGCTTGGTATATTTATTAGATTAAAAAATATTTTAAATTTCAAGGGCCAAAGAGGGGAGTGTGGCATATGTCTTAGTGATGTTAATAACCTAAGTTTCATACTTTTTAGTAACCACACCTACTAGCAATTACCAAATTGACAGATATATGTGAAATTGGTATTTTAGTGATTCACCCAACAGAGCTAAAGAGTCTTTTAAAAGCCCAGAATTTAACTCTTACTGATTTTCCCCTGACATTTGTGTCACAGACCTGAGCAGAGGACTAGAAATGTATCTGGCAATGATTCAAACTCATAATTAATTTTATGTCCATTATACAGCTTGCTGTAAGAATCATCCCCAGACCCAGATGTGTGTGTTTTTTCCAGCTTGACTGAAATTACTGTTAAGTAGGTGCCTACAAAGGACGTTCTTCAGGCACTGAACAGTGTCACAGCCCATTCAGATAGGACAAAATATGGCAAAATAAATGCCCCTCTGAAGAGTCCATTTATTTGCCCTACTTTGCAAAGCAGTAAATGATAGCATGGCTCCACAAACAATTAAAGGTATACAAACAGTCATTGGGAAAATGCACCCAAATGCGCACAAAACCAACACATGAATTCATGCTTTTATAGTCAAAGGTGTCTGTGATTCTCCAAGAAGAAATATTGTAAGTTCTAATGTCCTCCTGCTCAAAGTGAGAATGGGGATGGGAAAAGGACCTCAGATCTTCTAAACAGAGTCAGATAAAAAACAGCATCGGGTTAAAAGTTGCAACAAATGAAATTTTAGCTGATACAGAGTCTCTTGAAATTATCGGTTCTCTTAATCTGAGGAATCAGTCTTTAAGAATAAAAGAAGAAAAATAAAAATTAATGTATATAAAGTACTGATTATTCACTTTTTTGTTACTCTTCTACTGATATTCTGCTCTTCCCTTGACCACTGTATGGTCTTCCTCCTTTTCTCTTTTACTGATTTGTTCTTTTTCTCAAACACAACTGTGATTTTTTATTTTTTTTTTCTGACTTTTTCTCATCTCCCTCCATTCTTTTTTATTTCCCTCAACAATTTTTCCCAAGTCTGCTGAGCTCTCCTTACTTTTCCCACCATCTTACTAGACAGCAGTTTGGGACAGCACTGAACAGGTGAGTTGTGAAAACTGTTGCTCAGAAGATGGTTTTAGCTATAGCTCCCATTCTCTGTGGAATGACAAGTTCTGGTGATCACGATGGGGAAAATGATGTATGAAACAAACCTTGATGCATGAAACAAACCTTGATACATGAAACAAACCTTGATGCAGTGAGGAAAAACTAATGTGGCACAAGCAATTCATGAAGACAACATGGATTGTGCCAGTTGAAACCCAAACCATTCTATGAGATGCAACCAAAGAGAGGGAAAATACCCATTAAAAAAAGAAAAAAATCTCACCAGATTCCTCAAATTCACTGTTGTATGCATTCCAGGTCTCACTTATGCGGAGCAGGCTCTCTTCCATGGCTTGGATGTCCATGTAGGGACAGTTGCACTCGGGGAATTTGGGGCCACACTGGCACCAGCAGTCATTGTCCTTGCAGATGAACTCCCCCTCGGAATTGCAGGCAATGTAGCTCAGAGCTGCCTGCACAAAGTGCTCCTGCAGGTACTCAGGAAGGATGACCTGAAGACCTGAGGGAAATGGAGGGAATGTTGTGGTGTTAAACACAAAGGAAGTTCTGGAGTCGAGCAGCTTCCCCAGTTTACATAGCAAACAAATAACTATTATGAAAAACAAAAATATATGGAGTTTTTGGGACAGTTTGCACATCTGTCCACCATTTGTACTATGTTATGTATTTAATTTCTTAATAATTATTTTCAGACCTATTCCTCACATTTCCCTCACATCCATCCACTAATGAGTAACCTGTATTCCTCGGACAGAGTGTTTATTGTTATAATCTTTTGGGGGGATTGGGTAACACCATCCTCTCCTTGAGAAGAGCTGCTGAGTGAACAGCTGCCAGAGCCTTGCAGCAGGAAATCACATAGCTGAATTATAATCCTGGTGTCAGCAATAATTCAGATTCTGAAAATGCTGATGAAGGGAAAGCAGTCCTGAGAGACAGAGTGAGGAGACAGCACAATCAGGAAAAGAGGTGTAAACATTTCCACCTGAAATTGGGCTTGTTTTCCATGTTTCCTTTAGCACAACGAGATGTAGCTTCTCTAAATAACGCATTATCTCTTGTAGGTGCGAACTAAGAAGGAAAGGGGAAATTGAGTTGGAAGAAATCTTTGAAAAATAAAATTTGGCTGATTGTTTATTTTTCTAGCATTGGTAGCAAATTGCTCTGGGTCAGTTAATTGGATGTGAAGGGTAGGGCTACAAAACCTGGAGAAAAACCTCATTCTTAAACCTACTGAAGTTTATCATAGAAAGGTGCAAAGTCCTGTGGGGCTTCAAAAGCTCCTGCTACGTGTGTTCCAAATAATTCCTCATCAAATGAGTTGGGTATTTGGTGATATAAATTTCTTCTCCATAGGCACCTGGAAGATTTCACAGAGATTTATCCCTTTTTTTTTTAGGTAAAACAAAAACTATAGCTGTAACAGTCATTTCAGAACCCTTCCAAGTCCAAATTCCTATCACAACTGCTGAAACCCCGTCTGACTGTGCTTTCTGTCTTGTGTCAAAATCTGTAAAACTCTGCTGCTCCCTGAGTAAATATTGTAATGTACTTGTGTGCTTGTGAAAAACCATGAGGCTGTGAAAGAAAAAAAATGCCCAGTTTGATTCTTCCATTAAAGAGGTTGTTCTGATAATACATTTCTCCACATGACAGCAAATAACAGTCTGAGAGATGCAGAGATTATTTTTCAAATTTTAGCTGATAAACATCATGAACATGCTGGAAACCACCAAAAATTATATTTTCTGGAACTATTCATAGCATCCCAGTGGAAACAACAAGTTTTTTTTGTAAAAAAAATTCTCTCTGGAAAATAATTTTATGTTTTTATGGATTTAATTGATTCTGGGGAGGAAGGAAAGGGAGAAAACACATATGGATATTTTCAGGAAGAGTCACAGAATCGTGGACTATCCTGAGACTCAAAGGATTACAGGAATCATCATCCCTGAGAGCTGTTCTTAATATCACCAACCACCTCACACTGTGTTTCTGGGTAGATAGAACAATTTAAATATAGATAGTTTTAAATATAGAAAATTTTAATTCTTGGAAATAATTGTATAATCTACATTCAAATTAAGAATTGTATTGTTCTCTCATGGCATAGAGGCAGAGGTATACACAAATACACACACTAAAGAGAATTTAGTGGGGTTTTCTGTAGCCATAATTTCCTCATGCTTTATTTTTGTAACTGAAAACAAAAATTATTAAAGGTCTAATACCATAAAGGGGAATTTTTCAAACATTTTTATGTCCTAATGTACAGGTTGGGAAAATGCTTCTGGTGGAATTTTGAAAAAAGGTATTGTTTAGAAATGATAACTCTCTTCTTCCTTTTTCTTCCTCTTTCTGCTTCTTTCTTTTTTTCATTTTTATTTATACACAACTGCTACTATTTTCCTAATGAGTGAGACTTTAACCTTCCAAGTTTTTCTTTAAATTCCTGAGAGGAGGAGCCCTTTGACTGCTTCTGATTTAGAGTATTTGAAAATGTACATCCTGCCCCTCTAGTGACTCATTAATTTTGGTGCAGCAAGTGCACGGGCTGTAAGTTACTGCTCAGTGTGTGCAAAGCAGGCTGAGCACACGAAATATCAGCCTGGTGGAATCTCTGGGAATTCAGGATGTTTAACAAGTGTGCCAGCAGATGCTAAATAGGGATACAAAATGCTAACAGGGGTATTCAAATTATTTTCTGATGGGTGCAAAAGTTGTTTCTATTTGAAAGGCAACACGAGGTGCTGACATTTCCTTCACTTTGACTAGAATGCACTTACTACACACACCAAAAAAAATTAGGAAAATTACCTTTTATGAGGTGGAAGAAAAGAAAAAAAACCAAATAAATAGCATGATAAATGCCACCCCATTCCAAAACAAATTAACGAAATTGCAGCTACATACCTTGCAACTGAATCTTATTTTCAGGACTCTGAACCAGAACAGAGCTGACAGAATCTAGGTTGTCATAGTTACTGCAGCCAAGAGGACCCGTCCTGGTCTCTGTCACCTGATGGAAGGGAAGGGAGAAGCACTTGCTGGGTTATCCAAAGCACACTGAGGAGTTCACAAGATTATTCCATAAAGTTTCAGCCAGAAATACATTTCAGACTTAATTATGGTGAAATGATTTAGTTGCCAAAAGGATAAGTGCAAATGTTCCAGCAGCAGAAAGTGCTATTTCTGTCACAGAGAATCCTTATAAACACTACACCATTACAACACCACACAAATACTACAGCAGTATAATACTAGAATGGTGTCATGCCACACCAACAATCTGAAGACAATTTATTTTTCATAGCTGTGGGAATTACAATGAGCTTGCTAAACACAGTTTATAAAAATGAGGACTGTGATTTTTCCCTCTTGAAAGCTATGCACATGACAAGTCCTGCTTGAAGACATGGAAAAAGCTTAGACTTTTCCAGTGAAGATCAGGATTTGGAATTAAAAACCCTTTTTGAGCATTATTTATAACAGTGGTAGTGGTGGGATGATTTTCATAAGGGCAGGGCCTAAGATAAATTTAGGCACAAAATTCTCTCTGTTGTAATCACCAAACCCATGGCCACAGAACCAAAATACAGCTACATTTATCGAAACGGAACCTCCAAAAGCAGAGCTCTGGCTTAATGGTGAAAGTTTGCATTTGGGAGAGAGCAGTTATTTATATTATAGAATCATTAAGGTTGGAAAAAACCCTTTCAGATCTTCAAGTCCAAATATTAACACTGCCAGATATGGCACTAGCCCATGTCCTAACCAGCACATCATGGGTTTTGAACACTTCCATGAAGAATTTTTCCACCATATGTCCTGGACAATTGTATGAGTCACTGGCCATCCTTTCAGAGAATAAATTTTTCCTTGTGTCCAATCTAAATGTCTATCCCTGGTGCAACTTGGTGAGTGAACACATTTAAATTTTAAAAAAGAAAAGAAGCTAGTAATTTATAGGCTT
This sequence comes from Sialia sialis, assembly GCA_009812075.1. Lineage (NCBI taxonomy): Eukaryota > Metazoa > Chordata > Aves > Passeriformes > Turdidae > Sialia > Sialia sialis. Next base: position 4,825,032 of record VRYO01001717.1, on the reverse strand, counting down.
CCTGGAATATTCTCTATCATTCTTAAGTGTCGACAAAGAAATTTAAAAGGCCAATTTCTTTTTAAAATGAGAAGTATAACCAATCCCTCTGTCATGGACATCTCAAACAGTTTTCAGCCACTCTGCTGGAACTTCCTACTTCTCTTCTTTGACTGTTTCAGAAATTGTGGCCAGATTTACCCTTATCTGGAATCTAACTCAACTTTGAATGCAAGTACTTCTATTTTCTATTATTTCAGGTATCACACTCAGCTCTGGATCTCCTGGAGAATAAGCCTAAATTAGAGGGTCAGGGAGCAGATTTACAGCAGCAGCAGATTTGCCATGGTTTTTGCTTAATCATCCTGAATCAGCACAAAGACACAGGGATAAAAGTTGGATTGGACATGGCTGGAATGACAATTATGATTTACTTGTGATCTTTCAGTCCTCTGCCAACAAGTAGTCTAAAATTCCATTCTAAAATAGGATTTTTTGGAAGTACCCCCAGTACACATATAGAATGTAATCTCTTTACACAATAACAAAGAGTGTTACCTAGATTAAATAAGAGAAACAGCCAGAAGACAAAAAATAAGACAGGTAAATGTTGTGGTGAATTCTATCCTTACTCTGTCATATTACACTCAGCATTCATCTATGCAATTCTTTATTTAAAATCCATTTATTTTAGTGTTGTTTTTGTTTGCATATTATCATTTTGCTTTTCAAGCATTTCTCTATAAGGCAATGCAGCTTTATAAAGTTATATGGAGTGTATAAACTAAAAAGCAAATGTTACAATTCATATCCATTCTTATTATTCTCTTATGCCCCCTGAAATCACCGAATAATGAAAGGTGGTAAGTAGCTTTATAGTTATTGTGCCTCTTTTTTTGCATATTTCTTTACTCTTATCTGAATTATGCCAGACATATGTAGAGACTTCCACTGTTTAGAGTGATAGCACTTATAAATACATTAATTCAGAAGAAAATTATATAGGCCAGTTTTGATATGACTTCCCAACAATCTTTGCAGTGAAGTAATTTAAAATTGTTATGATGATAATAATAATAATAGTAGACAATGCTGTATAAATACATCAATTAATAAGGACCTTTTCTAAATGTTAATTCCATTAATTCCATTAATTCCATTAATGTTTCATTCCATTCTATATATTTCTATTATTCATTCTTTTACTCCTCCAGGTACCTTCACACCCTCTGTCAGCTGCCTTGCTCTGTTACTCTTTTCTTCAGCATAGAAAATACATTGCAAGAAGAAATTAAAAATGAATAGCCTCAGTATGTGAAAAAGAAATGCTAAAGAATATAAAAATCATCCAACCTTCAGCTTCTGATGGATGACAACTCTAGTTAGAGGCCAAAGCAATGCAGTTACATGTGCTTTTGTATACTCTACACAAATCCTGCTCCGCAAAGATTGTGAATGAGAAAAAATTGTGAGTGATTGATAAATGAAAGCCTCAAATTTCTATCAGATTTTCAGATCAGATGAAAGGATTTGATTTTCCTAAATGATGCAGTTACAAACTGGTTTGGTTGGAAGATAATTTAAAGAATATCTAGCTCCAACCTTTGCCACAGGGACACTTCCCCTAGACCAAGTTGATCCAAGCTCCATCCAACATGGTCTTGGACTTTTTGGAGTAACTTTGATGATAAAAAGGTAGACTAGAGAAGAAGAAAAAGAAATTTTGAAAGGATAAAAATACATTAATTCTGGTTTGAGCCAAGTGTTACTGATGACTTTATGCTTTTTGTTTCAACAACAATAGGAATTGGAAAGGCAATGGCATGACTTTAATTATCTTCCAAGCAGAGAAGTGTGACTATGCTCAGTCCCAAGATCACAGATGAAAACTGTTTTTTCAGAATGTGTATGGAAAAAAGGTGAATTAAAAAGGAGAGGAATAAGTACAGTGATTTCACAATTATAAGCCGCACCTGATTATAAGCCGCACGTCCCAGTAG
>VRYO01001717.1:4782323-4822053 GCA_009812075.1 Sialia sialis | reverse complement strand
TGTAGCCCACAAAGAACAATAATTCACAAAGCAAAGCACCACAGAACAAAGTTATTAAATAACTAAAACCCCCTAAGAACCAGTAAAACACACCTGTGAAATCACCTGACACAAAGCAGGCGGGATTGTGTCCTGCTCCTTCTTGTCAGGGATCATCACAGAACAGGTGTCCCTGGGCAACAGCTTTCAGCTCCCAGAAATAAACTCTAACATTTGGCATTAATGAGACAAATGCCTACAGTTTTCAGTCAGTTAAATCTCATAACCATGGTGATAATGACCCGATTACAAGTGCACTGAGAACATACCTCCCAGCACTTAAGCAGGCCTGAATTCTTGTGATATCAGTGGGTAGTATTTCCCTGGGAAACAGCCTGCTTTTTTTTTTTGTCCATGATAATTAAGCCTATAGAAGAATTTCCTAATAAAAGGGAAATACATTTCTGCAGAGATTTTGCTCCTGGGACATCCTTTTAAGCACATGTGGCTAATATTCCTAATGAAGTGCCCATGCTGTGGTGATGTGTGCCTTGCATAAAGGACTGTCCTCTTCAGCAGGACTCTTTAAAAATGGATTTGGCTTCTGAGGGTAAGAACTGAGCCAGCACAAAGGAGGATGAGGCAATGCTGGTCACTGCAGAATAGGCAGCTGTGCTCACATTCACATAAACCTCTTTAATACTTTGAACATTCAAATAAGGATTTAGAGCAAACTCCTCATAGCTGCGTAGGCAGCAAGGTCTGCTCTGAGCAGTTGTGCTGACAGAAGATGGGCAAAAAGTGTGAAGCAGGGAAAAACTTGAAGGCTTTGGGATTGTCCTGAATAACATGATGGTGGTGCTGGGCTGATGGCTTTATCTGCTGATATTTGAGGTCTTTTCCAGCTGTGATGGTTCTGATTCCATCACTTCCCACCAGCCTCACCTTCAAGCCCTTTCCTGCAGCCCATGCTCCCACCCCCTGTATTCACTACCCATTCTTCAGCCAATGCTCATTTCACCTTAAAAACAGTTGATCAAATAAATAGGCACTAAATGTACTTTCTATTTAGATGTGGATCTCCTGCCAACTCTCTTCTTTTTTTTCCCCCAGGCTTGACAGTTTTTGACAAAAGCACCTTTATTCCAGCACTTCCCTTTGCCATGCAATAGCTCCTGCTCCACTGCCCTATTTTTGTCATTGAACATCTTAAAAAAAACCCCTGCTAATGAGTGTGTAATTAAAAATAAATCAAATTTTCTGAGTATTCCAAGCACTGATACTTCTCATGCCACAGGCTAGATGAACATTTCTGAAGGAGGAGCAGACAAAGCAGGAGCATTCACAATGTCAGGGGTTGGATTCATGTTTTCAATATGATTTTTTTAATTGTCAGTAATCTAAAACAATGCCGCAAAAGCATGGCATATCTTCAATAGATTTTCTAGCAGCATAGGGCTGGCACTTTAATTTGAAGAGCCCCCTAACTCGAGAGACCTGGAAACGCTCCCATCATATTTTTCTGTCATCTGTGAAATGGAAGAGGAATAGTAAACTTGATCTTTCTGCAAAAGAGATAATTGCAAAATTTCCATTAACTTCATTAGGAGGGAAATAGGGACTTCTTTCAATTTTCTGGACAAGGAGATGACTTTGAATTTTACTGAATGCAGCACTAAAGCTTCCCAAGAGATCAGCCTAATCCTTCCATTCGCACTTCTTTGTTTCTGTGCTCCCAGGAATTTACTGTGAACCAGATTGTTACCTTAAAATAAGAAGGAAATTGAAATACATTCTCCTTACATAAAGCATTAAACACCTCAGAAATCAGAACGTTTCAGAACCTGGAAATGAACTCGCACTATTTGAATTCTGCTCTGTTCCATCTGTTGAAAATGCTATGATTTTTTAAGACTGTTCAGGTCTGTCTGATAGGGAACAATCCCCTCTCTACTCAAGGCTATTCCCCACTATCTCAGGGAGAAATATATTGTCTGTAAGCTCCAGGAGAATTCACAAGAATATTGGAACAAATCTGGCAGCCCTGACAGCTCTGGCATGACAGCCACAATTTTCCCTGTTCAAGGACATTTGAAATCCTGTCAGATGCCACATTCCCATGCAACCTTCTGGATTGCAACTGGGAAGTTTGCAGGAAATGAGGTTGCTGGAAAACCAGCCAGGGCAGCCATGCCAGAGCCTTTATTTCCTGCACTCTCAGAAATCAAAGGTGCAGCAGCCTCATACAGAGAATAAGGACAGGCATTATCTCCAAAAGAACAGTTATCTCTTTTAATTAATCTTGAAGAAGAGATGACAGCAAAGTTATCTTACAGAGAAATAACAGAATTAGGAAAAATGTAATAAAAAGGGAGGATTTTGTTTCAGTCTCCATTTAGCTACTTCTGCTTGCCCATATCTTACTTAAATTAACACTAATATTATTTTTTCTCAGTTTTTATTGCCTAAAGAGACAGCTGAGCAGCAAACAGTAAATGAAATCTATATATTTGGTTTAAAAGATAAAATTAGAAACAGAGAGAACACTGCAGATACAAATTAAAATAATATTTCATGTTCATAAAAATCTCAAGGTATCTGCAGAAAGCAACAGCAAAGATGCTAAGTTAAGAAAAACACAATTTCCAACTTTCTATCCTTTTCCAAACACGATTCTATTACTTTATAAAGGACAAAAGGCTCCAAAGAAATTTGGGGGCTCATGGTGTACAGGTTAAATATCTTCTCACATTCAACCCAACTACAAAATGCCATGCCAGGAGTTCCTGAGAGTATTGGGTGCAGGATTTTTATCTTCATGGTCCAGTTCCAATAGGCAATGCAGAGGCCACTGGGATTTTTCACTGTGCTCACATTAGTTTCAAGAAGACAGAATGATTTGCCTCTTTATAAGACTCACAGACATTTTTAGTCATAATAATATTGCAGTTGAATGGAATTTTTAATTTTTTATTTTTATGTTGGGAAAGTATGAATAAAAAATATAGTCCTTGCTAAATCAGGATGAAAAGTGAAAATGTTCCTTTTCTTTTTGAGGTGTCAGGAAAAAAGATCCTCTTGATAAACATAAAAATTATCTTTGGTTATTGGGGAACATTATACCTTTAACGTGGTTAGTTTTTAACATTATGTATATACTATGTTTGAGAGGAAAAAAAATAATTTAAAAACCCATGTTTGTGCCAAAGAAAAATGTGACAGGTTAACATTAGGTCCCGAAAAGAACATGAAAGGCATTCAAAGTCTTGAAGCTTAAAAATCAAAATTATAAGGGCAGGTTAATTAATAACTATTTTCCATAGAGATTTTACCTTTGGTTGTACATTTCTGTGCAATTCTAAAACTTAGTTGCAATGTTCCTTTCAGCACCATCTCTAACAATTCAACAACTTAAGCTGTTTCCAGGTTTTATATTTCCTGCCCAGAACCTCCTGAGTTATTTGTGCTGTCCCTGGCACTCCAGCTCAGAGCACCCTGCACCTCACAGGACATTTTTCATGTCCATTTTATTTTGCCATCAAACTTCCCCTCCTGGGGTTGTCATCCCAAGCTCTCACAAGGAATCACATCAGTGTCCATAACGTGGGTGTCTGCCTGGCTCACAGAGATGTGTGCAGGGATTTATTTTTAGGCTATATCCTCATTACTTCCCACCCATTTATTCCATCTGGTAAATGATTGTAACACATTTGCCCTTTCTGTCTCATTGGTACGGCCAACTCTCAATTTACAGTTTTGCTAAACTCTTATTTTTACACAACTGGTTGCAGTGCATTTTCCTGCCTCTTTGCAGACCTACTTAGAGACCAGGCAGCTGATCTATAATTTAATCATTAAATCCCTATCAGTTGTTCAAGCTAAAGAGAATTTAGCTTTGCTAAATTTGTGTAAGAAAACCAACTTAATACTGAAGCTTTAAACTCCATTGCATATGGCTGCTTCATTCATATGGAAAGTTTTGTCTGAGAACCTGGTGAACTAAATGAGAAGAAATATTTCAATGTACAGAAGACTGCTCTTAGAATTAGGCACTGAGGGCAGCGTTACTCAGACTGACTGCTGAGCCCAGCTGGAAAATCCTTCACATCATCCTGATTCATGGGAATAAAAAGACCTATCAAATACCATGACCTGTTCATTAAAACATACATGAATGTGTCCTACTACGGGTAGGAAAAAATATTTAGAATATAGAATATAGGATCTTGCAAAAGGGGTTTTATTCATTCCTTTCTGGTCCTCACATAGATGAGCCAACGGCAAGGGCAAAGAATGATGTATCATAAGGGCAAGTGCATTTCTTCCATCAAAAAAACAGAAAGAGCCATATGAGCACAAGAATCTAGAGAAGTTCATAAGGAAAAGAAGGAAACCTATGAAAAGAAAGCAACACTTATTATCAGGACCATGGAGCCCTGTGGAAGTGGAAGGACTTTGTTCTGCTCAGAACTGAATCTCAACCACCTGCATGTTTTGCTTTGTTTCTACACAGGTTTGTAGAGGACCATTAAAATATTTTTCCTGTCATGTTTTAGCCTACTTAAGCAGAGTTTTCTCTTCCTCCAATTTTCTGTTTGAAGCACAACATTCACAAGAATACTGAGCCAATGACAGAAATAAATAGCCCATGTACCATGTTATACTCTGTGTGAGGTAGGGCATTCATAGATATCCACACGTCCAGCTCCTTTCATGGTATGGTAGGTTAAAAGCCTTTTGACAAGAGTTGTTTTCTCAGTTAAAGGTCTGGATTAAATTCATATATGCCACTGTATATTTTCTTTATGCTATTTTGCTCATCAGAATGTTTATCTCATATGTGTGCACAATTATTTCTAAGCCAATACACAATGGTATCAGGGCAGAACTCTCAGGTCACACACTACAGACTTGTCAGTTTGGGATATTTGCATCAAGGAAGGACAGATCCTCCCCAGAGTAATCCAATACCAAAGTAAGAAAAGCAGACCAACACATTTTATTTTTTATGCCTGAAGGAACGTGGGCTATTTATTTCTGTCATTGGCTCGATATTCTTGTGAATGTTGTGTTTCAAACAGAGAATTGGAATAAGAAAAAACTCTACTTAAGTAGACTAAAACATGACAGGAAAAATATTTAAATGGTCCTCTTCAAACCATTTTCTCTATTATCATCACGGTGTTATCATAATCAAATTTTACATATTAAGAATTTTATGAAAAGATGAAGAAAAAACATGGAATGATTTTTCATTTGCCAGACTCTAGATACATTGGAGAAGATAAAATTAAATTTCCTTGTAAATTTACATATTACTTGGGAGACTCCCATACCCTCCATTTGGTGGAATTATTACAAATGTTGGAAAATTACGAACTGTTATAACCATGACACAAAAGGGTCTTTTTATTATTTCTTTTCATATTAATTTTAATACAATTCAAAGGAAGACTATTCAAAGCCCATGAAATGTATTAGCTATTCCCTGGGAAATAAAGAGTTAAATTGGGCTATCCAGGGAGAGATAATGACGAGCAGTTTATCAAACTGGGAAGATGGTAGCTGAGGCTGACTTGTGGAAACCCTGATCTCAGTGATACCAACATGAAAGAAAAGAAAGTGGTGTTTATTCCTTGCATAAGGTCAGAACCTCACCATGAAAAATTAGAACCACTTTTTATTTTGCTTACTGCATTCTGCTACAAAGCCTGTAGAACAGTGATGGAACTTCCAACCTTTCAGGCACTAAAGATCTGAAAATAACGATCACTCCATGGTGTAGAAAGTGTCCTGTATGAATAATGAAACCTTTCTTTAACCCAGCTCTGCTTCAGCGTGTAGAGTCATTATATGCATTATCTTGTAAGAGATTAAATTAGAGTTTTGCTGTCAGACATGCAAATTCTGCTGAAGTTCCCTGAGAAGGTCTACAAGGTAAAAATAACAGCGAAAGGCAGAAGACAGCAATGATATAACTCTCAGTGCCAGATAGCTGTGAAGGATTCCCACACAAGAGATTATTTTTCACACTAAATGAATAGATTGAAGGGGATGATTGAAGACTGAATCATAAGCCATAATAACAAAACATGCAAAAATGTATTATAGCCAAAAATTTTCTAGGAAAAATAATATGAAAATGGAAAACTTTCCACAGCCTTTTATTATTCTCTAATCTGATTTCTTCTGATGCAGACTCTTTATTCTTCTGAGATATTCTTTCTAATCTGACCTCTGTGTTCATACAAGCTGTTTATACATGCTATCTCCTATTTCTGGGAGCTCAGAGGCAGGGAAAAGTTCTGTGAATTTTATAGTCCTTGCTTGACATTCTCTGACCTGCTGGCAAGCAGTAGCTGCCAATTAGAGGGTGGAGGACAGGCAGAATGCTGAAGTTTCCCAACCCATGCACAAGCCAGCCAGAATAAAGATCAAACTGAAATCTGTACAGGTCTGAGTGCCTCCAAATTCCTGCTGGAATGCTCTAACTGCACTGTTCAATATGTTATCTTCTGGGTTTATTTATTTTAATTTCACTTTTTTAAGGAGGGGAAAGGAAAAAAAAGGGTATTGAACATTTAAGGAACTGTAGTGTGAATTGTTTATAGGTTTTTGACAACTGTGATGGCAAATGTTGTGTGAGTGCTGTTAAGGTTTCTCATTTACATATGTATATTTATAGACTGCTCAGGGTTTGGCAGTCTTCATCTCCCTGCTTGCTTTTCACTCTTCTCTCTTGACTAAACTCATAACTAATAGAAACTTCAATTTGTTTTGCTCTATCATGCAATGTATTCTATCCTACTCTGTCGTTGTTTTGTGGTGATTTGAGCTTTGTTTTTTTTTTTTATTAAGTGGAGAATAGTTATCCAAAATCTTTCTGAAATGCTTATCCAAGCACCTATATTATGTGCTACTGTATTGTATTGTATTTTATTGTATTGTATTGTATTGTTCTGAAAGCAGGGACACTTTCCGCTAGCCCAGGTTACTCCAAGCCCTGTCCAGCTTGGCCTTGGACACTTCCAGGGATCCAGGAGCAGTCACAGCTTCTCTGGGCACCCTGTGCCAGGGCCTCACCACCCTCTCCAATACCCCATCTAACCCTGCCCTCCTTCAGCTTAAAGCCATTTTCCCTTCTCCTATCAATGCCTGTCCGTGTCAAAAGCTCCTCTCCAGTCCTCTTGAAGGCCTCTCTTATATATATTTAGGTTCTCTCCCTCCTTTTTTTCTCACTTTCTGAACTATTGCGGGCCAGATCCTCACAGAAGTTGTGCTGTTTTACACCTGCTCAAGAGCTAACCTCTATATTACCTTTCGGAGAAAAAAGCCCTAGAGATTCAGTTTGATTAAAACTCAACTGTCCAAAGGAATTAAAGGTTTTTTTAATACCATCACCTTAAATTCCTCAATAAGATATGGAAATAGATACCCAACCTTTCACTTGGTGTATTCTTAAAATTAATGAAGAGTGCACACATAGCAGTCACAAGATACCTTGCTATACCTATGGTGAATTTAATACAAAGATCTCCAACAGTTTTCACATTAAAAAAAGTATGAAACCTGAGGTGTTTCATTTTTATAGTGACACAAACACAAATCTCATCCTGTGAAGTAGAAGATGGTGCAGAGACTTCTTAGCTACCTTTGGGTGATGCCCAAAGTCTAATTGCAGGTCCCAGTCCTTCTGGAAGGATGAAGTAATGATCAAAATTTAAATTTAAAATTCATACCTGGCCATATTAAGACCAAGCTGGATTTGTGAAGCTCTTAATATTGAATGAGATTTCTAAAGACCCAAAAGTTTCTAAGACTGCAAAAGTATTCAGTTCTCACAGAAATTTCAGGGAAGAAAAAACATTTGAGATCACAATTCCTATATGGATATGGAAAAATATCAAGCTTTGGTCTTGTATGAAGGTATTCTGATTTCCCAGGGTAGTGGAGAACTTGGCATTTCACAGTGAACAATCCCCATGCTTGGAAATCTACCCTGTGCCTTTTCCTTGACATTTCAATGTCACCAAACCTGCACAGTGGGGAAACCCAAATTTTTTAATAAAGATCAACAGTTCCTGGCTCATAATTTTGAGTATTATTACAATTAAATGCACATTTATATTTCATTTCTTCAATGAAATAAATAAAACCCTGCTATCACAGGACTTTCCAAAACAATGTTTCTAGCTGTGATTTTACACTTTAAAGCTGTTGTTGGGCAAAATTTTTTTCCCCAGTCTCTACAAGTTTTCACAGCTGTACAGTCTTAAATTCTATCCACAAACTGAATGGATAAAGTGAGGGCAAGAAGGGTTCAAGATCCAGATTTCAAAAGCTTCTCAAAAATTGTCTGTTCGTACAAAACTGTGCAAACTGTTGGGATTTAGAATTTGCCAGAAATCTGACAAAAGCTCAAGGCTTTATAGTATTTCAGCATTTCTACTTTTGATTATGGCAATTACTTGAATTCATGGAAAAATACATGCAAATAGGAGGTATAAAGGAAAAAAAAATTGAACCAAGCAAGTTTTTTCAGACAAAACAAAGAAAATGGAAAAATTAAAGTCTGTATTTCAGTCTGACATTTGAGTGAGAAATTATTTTTCATTATACTTAAGTTTCCCCTCTAACAGCCCACCATGAGTCATTCACGGGTTAATTATAGATAATCAGATATAGTTATCACCACAATACAGCCCTGTTCTTTGTAATCTAAACTTCTCAGATAAAACAAAATGCTTCAATCTCTCATAGCAAAGAAAAAAAGTGGTTTGGGGAAAGTAAAAAGCAAATTACACAATAAAATTAACTGGAATTACAGGGCACGTTCTCAGGGATGTTTATTCTTTCTCACTCAGATGGAATAAATGGGCTGTAAATAGCTGTAAAGAGCTGGTGGAAAATTCAATTTATGCATCTGTTCTTCTGTTGCCTCCTGTTCCTTTGCTGTACTGTGGCTGTCCCAGAACTGTTTGGGCTCTACAATAACACCTCTGCTTCCCAAAAAGGAGGTGTGTTCTGGGATGGAAGAAAATATCCTCCAAGAGACAGCTAAGGAACTGCCTTACTTCATTAATTGCAATGCTATAATATAAATGTGTTTATAATTTTGCAGAATGCAGTGAGACTATTCAGTAATATTTAATGTACAGTAATTTCACAACTATAAGGTGCACTCTTTTGACTAAAATTTTTATCAAAACCATGAGGTGCGCCTTGTAATCCAGTGTGCCTTATATATGGACAAAGTTCGGTAATTTGCCAACCCAGAAGTGCGAGCTGCGAGCCACAGCAGCCGGCGCCAGGGGCAGGTGGGAGTGCTGGGGCCCACGGCACGGGGAGGGAGCCTGGGGCTGCATTTAAAGGCTACACCGATCCGTGAAAAAATGTTTGTAAATTGAGCACCCGCCAGTAAACCCCGCGATGGCGTGATTCTGTTACTGATTTGTTACTTTGTTGCGAGCAAAAAAAAAAGTGTGCCTTATAGTCCAGCGTGCCTTATAGTTGTGAAATTACTGTAGTGCTACCAAGGTGTTTTTTCTGCGCTTTGCACAATTGTTTGGATTGATTGCAGAAGTTTGTTAGGGGCCATGCTTGAATTACAGCTTGTTGCAAACTGGAATTCGGTCATCTGAGAGGAGCAGAACTGGCGCTCGGGGAGCAGGGTGAAACCCAGCTTGCTGTGCACAGCCCTCTTCAACCCACCCACAACCACAAAAGTCTCTAATGAGCTGGTGGGAGCGGGGTCACACCACCAGGGCAAGCTCAGCAGGGTCATTCTGCCAATGGGCAGTGACAAGAGATGGGATAAAACGCTGCCCTTATGTGTGTTCTGCTGCCTTATTTGTATTCTGCTGCCTTTATCTGTATTCTGCTCAGCAGCCAGGCAGGGTTTTATTAGACAGGAGCAGAGCACACGCCATCATCCTAATAGGTTGTTAATAAGGAGAACCAACAGCCATCCATGCATCTGAAGAGAGGATTTGGTAGGAAAACGCCTCCAAAATGAGCGTGCCAAGGAAGTGATGTAGGACATGTCATATTTCAAACACAACAGCCTGTATGCTCATGTAAATGTTATGCAAATGAGACAGAGCCCTCAGGCACCTGGTGAGGTTCCAGTGAGGTCCAAAGTGTTGGTTTAGCACATGAGCCTTAGCACTTGCAGCAAAATGCATGTGCAAAAATCATATTGAAAGAATGTATGTGTCAGGGACTTTGAAATATATTAAATAGTGATAGGCTCTTCCCATGAGCATTTTGATTTCCAGTCAGCAAATGTTGCCACAGAATGATGTTACCTCTTTTAATGTGGAATAAACAGTGGATTGTCTACATGATTAATGCAAAACCTCCATCAGCAGGAGCATCAATGTTACTTTTAAGGATAATTGTGTCATGAGTAGTAGGAGAAACAAAAAAATGACAAGAAAGGACACAAAATTAAAGTGGCCATTTGTTTAGAAGAGACAGCATGTGTGGATAAAAAATACCTTTTTTCTAAAAGAAAATCTGCAAATTTTTTTCATAGAAATAGAGAAAAATAGAGAAGTGAGAATGATGTAGTCTAACCTGAAAAGGGATGCTTATACTGATTTGTGGGGGGAAAGGAACACATATTGGCTTTGTTTGTGGGGGGTTATGTGGTTTTGGAGGGAAGAAATAGTATTTGTAATCTCTCTTCTCAAATAATGCTTTAAAGGTATCTCAGCCGTCAAGACAGCTGTCTCTTTACACTACAATCAGAAAATATGTTGATGTGCAATCAGTTGTGCTATTTTTTCCCTAACTCCTGCTGCAGTTTCAGACTGCCCACTGTCACAGGAAATGTGACAAACAATAAGTCAAACAGCAAAGCAAATTATTCCTGTTCATTTCAAAGCCCCAAACTCCAGGAACTTGAGTGGCAGATTTCATTTGTGCACCAGAGTGCTCTGATTTAACTGCAAATGCCAGGGCTTTTGATTCGTGTTTTAAGGCTTCTCTGCTCCATATCGTAATTTTGTTTGGTGGGTTTATTTCTATTTAAATTTCTCCTAATAAAAAAACGTTATTCCTATTCCCATATCTTAGCCTAAAACCCCTTTAATTTCAAAATTATAATAATTTAGAGGGAAGACGTTTACATTTTCTATCTCAAAAGAGGTTCTTGCCTTTCTTAACCTGTCTTTCAAACCAAAATAGGAGGGAAGGCTCTGAGGGTCCCCCTGGTCCTTCAGGGTGTCACTTCTCCCAAGCCAACCCTCAGGCTGGGACAGAGGTCTGGTTCAGCAGCTGTATGGAAAGTACTCTTAACACAGATGTCAGTATATATGCTTTAATGAATAACCTTCAAATGTGCTGCTTACACTCTGAATGTAAAACTTTACTTGATGGTTTCCCAATTTAAAAGCAGCAGTCTTTCAAAAACCTGTACATATAGAAGAAAAACAAAACAAAAAAAAAAAAAAAAAAACAAAAAAAAAACCAAAAAAGCCTTCCTTGGCTGTTGTCATGCTCCTGCATTTCAATATAAATAGGTTTTTTGTTCAATTAAGTGTCCTGACAGTAGAAATTTGTCATGCAAATATTCCTGGCCTCTCAATGAAAGCGATTGAAGAAGCCAGGGTTTCATTTATCAGTGCTGGTGCATCTGATTGAGAACCATTTGCTGGAGACTCCTGCTGTCAATTAACCAGATCAGACTTTCTACTGGACTAACACTTGGTTTGCACCCACCTCAGCAGGAGGCTGGAGAAAAATCTTTCATTTGTGGTGTTTGTAGAAACATTTGGACATGCAGAAGGTTCCCTATGTAAACTGTAGGTGGGCAGGGTTGAATTTGTATTGTAACACAAACTTTCTTAAAAAATATTTCAGCAGCTAGAAAGGTCAGATTTCTTTCAGACGGTGTTTTGTCTCTACATTTATATGTTCTGTCACCTGAGTTACCACTGCTTGCAGTCATCAATTATCTTCATATAGAAGTAATTTTTGCATGGGGATGGGGCCTGGTTTTAAAGGTTGCTGTACATCTACATAACAGTCAGGTTATGAAGGTAAGGTCACATCATGGCACCGTTCTGGGATGGATGGGGCTTTGGGAATATCTTCCACAGACTAGCAGCCAAACTGAACGTGAGCCACATGTGGAGCCACAAATTCTAGTTGTATCCTTCTCCCAGTAAAGGCACTTCCAAGTAAATTTATATTTACTTGAGTAAGAGCTAAGGCGGTTGGGAATTGCATCTGGTGTCAGGTGTCTTTAGTGAAGATCTTGGTTACCAGTGAGCAGAAGGAATCCTAAATCACATCTTACATCAAGAGCTTCACAATTACTGCACATTCAACTGCAAGTTACAATTTTGATTGCCCTTCAAAGCTGGAAATAAACTGGGAGAGGATATTTGAAATGAGTAACATAAGACTAGAGATCTCCTCAGGAGGAAATGTGTTTCTTTATGTCCTGCCTGGGGCACTGGTCTTGGCCAAACATCCTCCAGTGCTAGGAGGGACCTGCAGCAGTCAGCACAGAGGGTGCTTTGACTGGCAAACTGTGCTAAAACTAGTTCGCAACAGAAAATAATACATCTCCACAAAACTGTAGAGCCAAAGTGTTCCAAAGGTCACTAAAAAATAAATAAATAGGCACAGGAATACAGCAACTATAGAAGGAAGAAGGAAGAAGGAAGAAGGAAGAAGGAAGAAGGAAGAAGGAGCAAGAAGAAAAAGAAGAAAGAAGAAAGAAGAGAGATATAAAGCTGTCTGTAAGTGGATCGACTGACCACACAGGTTCATGAGGTTGTGCCAATGATCAAACACTTCCATAAACTATTACGTATCAGTCAAATTATGTATCATTAATCACTAATATCTCCAGTACATCTTTAGGCCCTCTTCCATGCTAGCATCTTCCCTACATAAATGGAACACTTTGATTTGGGTGACAAACCGGATGGAACTGATTAGTTTGCCACCAATTACGGATCAAACCAGACCTGCCCTGAGGAGCAGCTGGTGGAGCTGGGTGTCCCCTGGAGGTGTCCTGCAGCTGTCCCTACCTTGATGGCGGTGGAGGCGATCTGGATGTGGTGCAGCCGCCGCAGGGTGCTGTCCCTGTCGATGAAGTAGGAGGCTGCCAGCTGGTGCAGGGTCTCCAGCGTCACCGCGGAGCTGTTGGTGCTGGGGTCGCTCCCTTCCGACCTCTTGCTCAGCTTCCTTTTGTCCACAAAAATTGTGAGTGACTCCTCTCCTGGGCAGGGAAACAGAAGCCCCAGCAGGCATCAGCAATGTGCAACAGCACCGAGAGATTTTGCAGACATTCAGCTTGAAGCACATAAAAATGTTATCGTTTATTTACAAGGTCACACCTACATTCATTCTGTAGTGCTCTATCTTTGCAAAAAAAAAACAACTTGAAACCAGTGTAATACTTGAGATGTTTGTTTCCTTCTCTCATAACACCTATCATAGCTGATTTTAGAAGAAAGACAGCTTGTTACACCTTGTTATGAGCAACCATGTGCTTTCTAATCAATTCAGCAGTGCCTCAAATCTGATAGAACAGTTGCCTTGAACCAAATTTCTGTAACTGATAAATATGGGGGTTTCAGAGAGTTGCTGTTTTTCCAAAAGAAAATAGAAGCACCAGCAACTCATGTTGTGGGTTTCTCACTTCCTGTCTTTTTATAGAGACGTGGATAAATACTGTTGAATTCAGAAATTTTAATTTCTGTAAGATTAATGAAACCGAAAAATCTGACTTGCTTAACTGAGTGAGCTATTAGGAACATTTCCATAACACACCTACTGATACTGACAAATTTCCCATGTTTGTCATCTACTTAATGGATATATTTTCCTGTGTTTCAGGCTAAGCAAGAATTAATTCATTTAGTAAAGTTTAGGCAAAACCCTTACATGACAAAACAAATTGGAAAAGTAATTTCTGGACCCATTCTTTTCTTCTGTGCAATTTATGCCCAAAATAAATTGGGCAGAACATAATCTCCTCACTCTCTGAGCATGTGTTTGGTAACTTGAATTCTTCAGCATTTAGCTCAACAATTGATTAAAAATGTCATTCTACCTGGATTTTAGGTGCTGAACAACTGCACTGAGTGCCTTTTCCTAGTTCCTGGAAAGGAAGTTACCCTGCTAAGGTCTGACTTGCCACTTGTGCTCCTTTCACTGCTCACCCATCTGCTGCAGTGGCACTGTGCCTGTGCAGAGAGGATGGGATGCCAGCTTCAGATGGGTTTACGTGCCAAAAAGTAATAGCTGTAGGATAGAAATCTAGGATGAAAACATGACATCATCTTTGAAGGGAGCTAATCTTGGTGGTGAGCAATGCTAAGTGAGGAACATGTGCCTCTGTGCAGCAGATCACTTTTTGACTTGCAAAATTTGTCTTTGTTTAACAAAAGCACACTCCTTACTCCCCAATGCACATTGTTTCCCAATCTCTCAGAAATTCAGAGGACAGTCAAGCCCTTCAGACCTTACTCAGGCAGAAAATGGCATTATACAGGAGCTTTTTATCTAATTTAACCTGCAGGGTTTGTCCGGAATATTCCTTTTGTCCTGGAAGGAACAGGTGGCTGTTCCAGCTGGAGCTTTCCTCAGTTTCTACCACTACATTTATGCTTCTCCTCCTACAGTCTCCTAATGGGCCATTATTTTGTGCATGAAATCATCAATGCAGGGATTAATTGCCTGAAGCTCCAGAGAACCCGGAATTAACACAGCCTCCTTAAGTACCAGGATTTCCCCACCCAATTATTTAATCTTTCTGCTGCAATAGGTAGACAAAGGTTCACAACTGCCGTGAGGAGGGAGCTGGGAAAGCACAGCAAACTCTAATGACCTGTCCCTGGAGAGAAATCTGCCATCAGAACCTGCTCTGGGTTTCAGCTTTGCTGGCATTTAACTCTGCCCATGCAATAAAACCTGACTTGTGACAACCTGACATGTGACTCCAGCCAGGATGAAAGATGTTGTTCCTGGGATGAAAAGAAATGGAGTGGGCTGAGATTGGAGACAAGGGCCATGGGATTTGTGCAGCTGTTTGTAGAGCTGCAGGAACATGGTTTAGAACAGATATTAGGAAGAAATAATTCTCTGTGAGGGTGGTGAAGCCCTGTCACAGGGTGTCCAGAGAAGCTGTGGCTGTCCCTGGATCCCTGGCAGTGTCCAAAACCAGATTGGACAGGGCTTGGAGCAACCTGGGACAGTGGAAGGTGTCCCTGCTGATGGCAGGGAAGGAATTGGATGATCTTTAAAAGTTCCTTCCTACCCAAACCAGAATCTATGATTCTGTGATAATGAAAACTTAAAAATATATATATATATATATATTTTAAAATCTTTTCCAGAAATTTTCTGCAGCTTTAAGTTGTTGTTTTCTTTGCCTTGTTTTCTTACAATTCATTATATTTTGCAAAAGCCACATTAATCTAAATAAACTAGCTTGGACCTCTAGAAAAGGGGAAATCATGGAGAGAAAGCCATTAGTAAAATTTTGCACCTAATCCGTGCAGTCTGAACTGGTCGCTGACAAAATATTCACCCTCTGAGCTATGATGTTGTCTTCTCTGATACCACAGAACCATGGAATGGTCTGGGCTGGAAAGCATCCTTGGAGTAGGTAGCTCCCAGCCCCAATGTCCAGCCTGGTCTTGGACACTGCCAGGAATCCAGGGGCAGCCACAGCTTCTCTGGGCACCCTGTGCCAGGGCCTCACCATCCTCACAGGAAGCAATTTCTTCCTAATATCTGTTCTAAACCATGTTTTTGCAGCTCTACAAACAGCAGCACAAAGGCCACAGCCCCTCTCTCAAATCTCAGCCCACTCCACTGCTTTTCACCCAGCTTTTTACCAGGGTGATGTTCAGATACTCCTAACATCTAATCTTATGTGTCTTCTCTTTTAATTCAAAACCCTTCTCTCTTATCCTATCACTATCTACCCATGTAAAAAATCACTCTTTTCTATAAGCCCTCTTAAGTCCTCGAATGTCACAATAAGGTCCCTGAAGCCTTCTCTTCTCCAGGCTGAACAGCCCCATCTCTGCCAACCTGTTTCTTTAGCTTCTTCAGCCCACAGAGCACTCACTGCACCTTGTTATCATGTAAACCCTTTTGATTTATCTGTATAAGTTGTTAGTGGAGATGCTGAGGCTCCTTATACTTCAACAGAATTCTGCTAAGTTTTATTATTAAAACAGAGTTTGTTGAGTTTTCTTCACATTACAAAAAATCTCAGCCATTTTCCCATTCCCTGCTCTCCAGGGAATTGCAGAACTGCAATAAAAAACTCCCATTTCACAAACAAACAAACCTTGGAAAAAGACAGGTTTGTGTGTTGTGATGCTTTACTTTGGTTAGAACATCACAGGAAAAGAACTTGGAACACGTCAGAGTTATCACATCATCCTGTTTGTCTTGTCCACGGCAGGTGTTGGTGGGTGTGTTCTGGCAGGCAGGATTCCCCTGGCACCCCCAGCCCTGCAGGTTCTGCCCCCATGCCCTGACAGATACGTTTGGGTTTTCATTCTTTGCAACCTGACTGAAATGACTTTGAATATTTTCATGGCATCTCACACAAGATCATCATCGGCATTCCCAGGCATTGTGCTAACAGCAGGTGCCATCATGGGCAGCTCAAAAATATTTGCTGCCCAAAAGAATTTTCACAGAGTTTTTCATCCGTCAGAGTTGATGGAGCTCTTGCTAGAAAAAGTGGATTGCCTCATATATCAGCATCCAGAACTCCAGGGTTTGGGAAATAACACTGCCAACGCTGATTTTGGGAAGACAATTTGAGTTTTAAGTTCATTTGGAGAAAATTAAACCCATGCCAAAAGAGACTCTTTTGTCACATTGAAAACATGGATGAATCTTGCTTTCATCTGGTGACTGCCACTGTAAAACAGGCTAAGGAGACATCCAAGCATCAGCTGAAAACAAATATGATTTAGAAAACTGATCAAGGTTATGAATTTGATGAAGTGAAAAGGAGTAATGACAGTGAACACTTACAAAACATGATTATTCAGCATCAAATCCTCCCAGCTGTGCTTTTCACAAGCTCTGAAAGCAAACAGCTCCTTCCCAAAATTCAAGAGACAGTAAACTTCACTTTCTCAGGTTGAAAGTAAGCAGCATGGAAACACTGAGTTATGCTCCCAAAACAATGCCAGATAGCCCAATGGGTGGTTCAAGAAGCTCTCAGTCATTTCAGGGATGTTTTATTTCCATCGGGGGCTGTCACTGACAGAGTCACTGCAGGGGCAGGGGACTGATGGTCATGGTCTTCACTGACCTTGCCACAGTGTCCAGAACTGTCCCTGCCAGCCCTGGAATATGCAAGCTTATAATTTAACTCCAGTTTTTAATTCTTGCTAGGTTTATAGGAACATATTGTCCATTATACTTATAAATTCTACTAGCTCCCAACCACACATACTGTTAAAAAAAAATATATATATAGGCATATAGATATGTACCCAAATATACAACCCCTCTCTGGCCATTTAGATGTAAGACTCCTAAAAAACAGTTGGTAAGTGGCATTCAGAAATTGGAAATAAATTTTGTGTTTGTCTTCAGAACATAAAACATAGTCAGGAATTATTTAAATTTAAAATGCAAATCTCCATCAACATGGTGGAATTGGAATAATGCTATAACAACTGTAACTAAATATAACCAGCAATTGAAGGAGTAAATATATTTTGTTATACATAACAATACATATTCATATGATTTAAATGCTTAGTGCTATTTTCTGCCTCAGTTGTTGAGAGCTTGTTTGCCTGCACCCACATCTTTGGAATACTAAAGGGATTATAGGCCCTGATGTTTCATATTTTCATCTGTAGAAAGGGAAGTGGTAGGAAAAGGCAGTGATACAAGCAGTTCCCATCACTTCATGTCAGAAAGAGAAAATAGGAATAAAAGGACAACTGTAAGGTAGCTGTAGTTGAGCATAACCCATAGATGCCTCCTTAGAGCTCTCTCTTCACACACAAAAATGTGTATTCCACAGGGTCTTTGGCCTATGAACCCCTCAAAGGTTTCTGATTAAATAAAATACCTCAGCTACCACCTAAATAAGTACACCTAAATAAACACTCCAGCTTCTACTAGCTGGTGGAAAATCTATTCCTGTCTGGATCACCAAAGGTACCATGAGGGTTTTAATAGGTCATTTTCCCAAACTTTAGCAGATGCCGATGGAAATGCACAGGCTCAAAAACTATATAAATTAATGTCAGGACAGATGTGGTATCATTTCCATGGTTCAAGTGAATAACAGTGCACGTTAATTCCATACACACCATCTGTTTAAGGATTTAAATTTTTTCTTCATTAGGAGAGGAAAGAAAGTTAATGTATTTCTTGTTTTTTTCCCTCCCCTTAGCTTCCATAATCTTAAATACTATGGAATTTACATACCTGGACAGGGGGTGTGACTGGTGTTTGCAAGTCTAATGCAAAGTTGTCAAGTTTCTTTCTCACATCAGTCATTTGAGACTGTCCTTCCCTTATTTGCCAACAGTTTGTGTCTTACCTTGAGAGAGTTTTATGGAAAGCAAAGGTCATATCAGCAGTAAGTGCTAATAAATCCTTCAGAATTCATTGAGATTCAGTGTTTTACACCACCTGGCAATTTCCCCCATCTCTGCAGACAGAATAACAGGCAGCTCCAGGGGAATATTAATGTGGGGCAGGAAAGCTGGCACTCCTGGAAAAGGAAAGGTGTAACCATCACATTGGCAGGGCTGTAATCAGTGGAGAGAGGCTGGGGTCGAGCTGATCTGCCCATACCTGCTAAGACTGTCTGCTTTAAAGACAAAACTGCCTCTTTTCCTCTCCACTCACAAAGCCTTCAGCAACACCGAGGGCTGTTTCCTGACCCAGAGAGCTGATGGTCTGGTAATGAACACCTTGAGCAAAGATGCCTGACAATAGCAGTAAAAATAAATAGACCTGGAACATTTCAGATGACCACTTAGACAGTTGCCTAAGGAGGTTCTCCTTTAATGAGAAGCTTTGGCTTTGTCCAGCAAATTGGTTTATTCAGAGCCCTTACCGCATTTCCAGGTGTGAGGAGGACTGCCTTGCACAGCCAGCTGTCCTCCTCTTGCAAAGCACCCAAATCAGCCTCACTTCTGGAACAAGAGCCTATCCTCTCATTGTGGTGTGCTAATTATCCTCATCACCAACGCTATTGCTTTGCTAAATGGCTTTTCCCTAGGAACAGCATTAAAGGAACGTCGTTAACGCTGGAGGGGTTCGGTTTTGTCCTCTTGCACCCATCCCACAGCTCCAGCTCCTAAGCTCACATCTGTTTTTTGCAACCCATTAAAGTGTACAGTAATTTCACAACTATAAGGTGCATTCTTTTGACTAAAATTTTCATCGAAACCCAGAAGTGCGCCTTATAAACCGGTGTGCCTTATATATGGACAAAGCTCGGAAATTTGCCAACACAGAAGTGCGAGCTGCGAGCCGAGCCGCGGCAGCTGCGAGAGCCACAGCAATCGGCAGGGGCAGGCGGGATTGCCACTGCCCACAGCACAGGGAGGGCGCCTGGGGCTGTGTTTAAAGGCTACGCTGGTCCGTGAAAAATGTTTGCAAATTGAGCACCTGCCAGTAAACCCCACGAGCCCGCAATTCCGTTACTAATTTGTTACTTTGCTGCACGCGCATCCTTGCTGCAAAAAAAAAGTGCACCTTATAGTCCGGTGCACCTTATAGTTGTGAAATTACTGTAGTTCCATCATTGCATGCTACTGTGGGCAGGCAAAAGAGAAAAGCATAAATGCAAAACAGAAGGCGGGAAAGAAATACTGAGTGCTCACTCAGAGTCACACAGGGTCCTTCAATCATGAAGCTCCTTATGGACTTTGGGCTCATGTTACCAGGAGATAAAATTTCCATAAGAAGTAAAAGCAGTGAAAATGTCACTTTCCACGTTATCTCGTGGCAGCAAAAAATGGTGAACTTTTTTCCCTTAGTTCTCATTTCTGAATGCCCTTGAGCAGTGTATTTCTGTGTTTGTGAATAAAGACTAGGGAATGTTTCACAAACAACCATGTGCAAAAGTTCCCTTTATGCTCAAAAAGGGATCTTTATGGAAACCAAATGGTCACAGAGGCACACAAATCTTATCACAACATCGTTCATTTGCCAAGTTTTCCTTTCTGTCCATGAATACAGATGATTGGGGATTCATTTAAATAAAAGTACTGTGCTCACTCAATTTGGTCTTCTGCTTTTAACAAGCTGCATAAGTGACAAGCTTTCACAATAAAACAACTTGTAATTAAAGGGAAAGTACTAATACATTATTAAAATAATTTTAAAATCTAATTACATTTTAATCAAATGTGGACAAGCATCTGTGGGAATCCCCATTCAATCCAGCCCAAAAAATGAGAACTAACACATCCAGGAAAGTATGGGTTTATTAGCTACCTCATGAAAGCTTTCTTAGAAATTACTAATTCCCTGTAATTATTGTAACTGAATTGTAATTGAACCAATTTTTCAAAGTGTTCAGCACCCATCCAGTGATAATGGAAGGCAGCAGGTATGCCTCAAATCATGGCTAAAAATTGGGATTAGGGACCTAAATCAACCCCCAAGTTAATGCAAAAACTCCTCTTGACTTCATTAAGCAGTGGCAGAGCCCAGAAGTCAACACTGTCACCCTCTGAGTGAAAATTTGGGCAAGGCTGTGGTGCTACTGCATTTTAGAGCCTTTCTGAGGTGAGAAAAGAATACCCTACCTCAGCTTCCCCGCAGCAAATCCTGAGGCTTTGGGGAGAATACTGAGTGTCTAAGCTAGAATTTTCAAATGTCCTCGAAGGAAATACCACTAAGCTTTATTTCTTCTCAGGTCCAGACCTCCTGGGAGTGTCAGCTCCATCAGCTGTGGTCATGTTAGACTGCTTTCCTAGAGCTGCTGGATCCAATTTCACATCAACAATGAATTTCATCACATGGCTGAGGAGCTACTGCTATTTACATTAGTTAATAATTAGCAGGTAGGTAGCAGTACTGAAAAATTATTTTTAGCATTGGATAATCCTTGCAGCAGAACACATGCTGCAGCCAAAGCTTTAATTCTTATGCTTGTATTTTAAGAAACATTTTCTTTCTCTTCAGCATTTAGTTTTCCTATTCAAATATGCCACATGTTCCAGTCTCAAGAAATAAGCCATTTATAAAATGTGTATATTTGCATGCAAAAACAAAGTAATTAAAAGAAATTTAGGGAGTTTTGTAACAAATTGCTGATTAAACATGTAAATTTTTCCTCAAATTCTAATGGTAATGCTGCAGAGGTACTAGTTCCCAAAATAATGGTAGAAATTAGCTCTTTGTTTTTTAAAATAACTAGAAGACAGAAATTCCTCTTGTTTCTAGGATGGTCTCTGTCTAAAGGAAGCTTCTGTGAGCCATTTGGATTGTTACAGATCTCAGCTCTCAGCCAGGAGAGACTAGGAGGGCTCTCATTTCCTTTAAAAATGGCTAGGATTCAGTTATGAAATGTATTAAAAAGAACCATTCTTCAGGTGAATAAAGGATTTCAACAAGCCTGTCCTGCTGGAAGGACACTCAATCACCAGAATTATCTTTAATATTATAGCCCACGATGGGACAAAGCTGCATTTCTAAAATGTCAGTTCATTGTGTAATGCCTAGATGGGTAATCACAGGTACTAATTATCTTTCATTCAGAACAATTTATGCTCTCCTTTGAACATTAGGCCTCTTCACTGGATTTCTTCAATCCATCTGGTGACTGGATCCCAATTATCCATGGGGCTACCCTTTCCAGATTAGTCTACGGGGACTGAAAGATGCAGATTCCATTAAGTTAATGGGAATGACATGGCAAAGCCTCATCACCCCATTTTGAAAATGCAGTCCCACTGGTTAAATGAAGACTAATTCTTAAAAGGGCACAGTGACAATATAGGAATTTTCCAACGGACAAAGTAGCTTAAGAGTCTCATAAATTAGAAGATTTGTTGGAAATACTTGATACTGGTTTTCTGGCTCCCTTTCTGCAGGACTTCCAATGGATGCAGATACTTCTGCAAGCTGTTGTTATTAAATTGTTACAAGGACCACTTACAGAAAAAAAGTCACTCCCCTTAATGACTTCAGTGCAGAGAAAGACCCCCAAAAAACTAGGGGCGGTACAGGTAAAGCACCTCAGTCTTGGCAACTGGATATCTTCTCTTTTTGTGCACAAAATTCTATCCACAATAAAGAGAAGGAGCCCCAAAAGACAAAACCTGCTGGCACGGACAGCACTACCCATCCTAGTGGATGGGAGGAGGAACAGCTGAGACCAACATTTTCAGTCCACTCATAGCAAGGTCATTCCCAACATTCCCAAGAATATCCTACCTCCCAGGGTAGCTGAGAGCAGGAAATGTGTCCCATATTTCTTGATGAGGTTTTCTGTGATCTGTTGGAGGGTCGGGCGCCGTCCCAGCAGCCTTATGTTACGGAAGAACTCCGGGGCGAGCGGCAGTGGGGAGCCCAGGAAATTTCTTCTTTCCACAGCAAGATTGTTTACTTTCCAGCGGCCAAACTCTCTGCAAAACAAAGCAGTTCTCGTTCAGAAATGTGTCATCCAGACAAATGTCCTTCATTTGCAAACGACTCTGCTCTGCTGAGTAGCTGGGGGCGACTCGCTGGGAATTACAGTGGACCTTGACAGTGATACTCTGTCATGTGTTGTAGGCAGGACAAGCAACAAGGGTTATTTATTAGAGGTGGAGAAAGTACTCCATAATAAAATAATTGTCAGGAAAGAAAGAAGTAAAAACCAAGCCACTTAGGTTGCCTCTGCTCCTGTTGGTTTTGTGTGGTCTCTGATGCTCTAAAGCAACCTGATTTGGCAGAAACAGAAATGAAAGCAATGATTTCCCCAAATGTGGACCAGATTCAACAAGTATTTTTGTTAGAACAAGGTAAATTTTAAAATCATATCAAGAAACAGTCCATGTTCTTTGTCTTTTGGTGTTAAGTACAGAACTGGATAAATTGGATAACTTGAAGAAACATTGTTGCACTACATTTTACCTTACTGTGATAATTCCATTTTTTTATATATTTTTGCTTCCATTTTGAGAAAATACTCAGACAGAAAGACTGATTCCTAAAAGGTGATGATCAATTGTAATTGAATTGTAAGAGAGATATAAGTGAATTCAAAGACTTGCCCCTTTCCACTCTCCAAAATAAATCAATGACAGCAGGGAAAACAAACAAGCTCATTGCACAGCAATAAACACATCTTTTATTAATTTACTTGCCAATTAAGATACCAGAGAGAGTTATTAGTGAGAAGGACTCATTGTCCTCAAATCTAGACTAGACAGGCAGCCTTGGCAGTAACTTACCTTTTCCCAGATACAGCAAGAGCTGTTTTGGTTACAGACCCTGGGAATTAAGTGCAAGTGACCTGAGGAGTGCCTTAGCCTCCACTTTGTTGAGTTTTTGTACTCAATTAGGACAAGATTGTAGAAAAGCAAAGAGTTTAGGGAGCTGGCAAGATCCTGCTGAAGGTCCCAGGTGAACAGAGGGAAATGCTCACGTACCAAAGTAATACAGAACCAGAAATCAAAGATGCATCCAAAAAAAAAAAAAAAGAATTGAAAAATTTGAGGGATGCCAGAAACAAAAAATGCCTGAATGACAAGGGCTGTGTAACATGTACTCAATACCAGGATTTTTTAATACAGTAATTCCAAGCTTATAAGCCGCACCTTTTTGACTGAATTTTCAAGCCAACCCCAGAAGTGCGGCTTTTTCCTGGTGCAACTTATATATGGAGCCACTGCCGTGGCAGGTCGGGCCGGCCGGAGCCGTGCTGGCCCAAAGCAGGGCGAGGCCAGCAGGAGCTGGATCCTCGCTGAAAAAAGAGAAAAAAATTTTAAAAAAAGAAAGGAAAAAAAAAAAAAAAGTGGCTTATCACCCGGTGCGGCTTATTTATGGGCAAATTCTGTGGACTTTCCAACAACCCGGAAGTGCGGCTTATAACCAGGTGCGGCTAATAAATGTGAAATGACTGTAATTTAAGATCCACAATTATTAGTAGAACCCAGATAAATAAATTTTTGTGTAGCCCTTCTGCTTTCCAGCATCCTCCTCTTTCTCTCCCAGATCCAAGCTGCCTTGCCTCTCAGACGCACATTCTGGCAGATGCCATTTCTTAATCTAAAACAAATGTGAAAAATGCCAGTAGGGAGAGATTTCTGTAACTTAACTGAAATTTAATACAATTTACCAAGGGCATAAAGTTAAACAGATCCCCATAGTTTGTAAAGACTCCACACATCACCAGTGTACCTTAATTAGTATTTGGGAATTGCTTTCTGATAGGTGATTTTCCAGCTTAGTTGTCAGGTTTTGAAGATTTATCTCACAAATTTCCTTTCCTTTCCTTTAAAGAAACTATAAATCCTGTAACTTCTTTTTGCAGCTTTTATGGAACTACTGTATGTGAGTACAAAGAAATGAATAAAATTACACACAAATATATTTTGCCTGTAAAGTGAAAAAATTCTCATTCTGTATATTGATCACATCAATGCAGGACACTAGAAACAGTTAATTATCCTGCATTTTAAATGGAATTACGAAGTGAAAAACAAGACAACAAAAAATAAATCAAATACAAAACAAGCTTTCTATTTTTTGTTGTTTAAATTTTCTGCGGGTCATATTTTTCATTGCCTTTCGTGGTGTCTCTCTGCCAACAGTAGGCTCAGATATTTTTGTCTTACAGCCCTTCTCCACAAGCAGCAAATCCTTTCTTGGAAGGGTTAAACTGGAAGTAGTGGCCACATCCATAACAAATTCAGGAGAATTTCCAAATTGAGGTTGTCTTGACCTACTACAAATCCTTTATTTACTGAATCCAAGGACTGGGTTATTCTAGCACTAAGAGAAATTTGCTTGACTTAAACAAATTTGAGTTCCTCCCACAGTTTTTCCTACAGAAGGATTTGTTTTGCTGTATGCTTTGAGATGAAGTAGGCAAATGCTTTTGTAAAAGTTTTGTCATTCTTTTTTTATTCAGAACATATCAATGGGAACATTTATTAGTGCAGCAAGTAATCATGCTTTGAAATTCAGTCTGAGGAATCTGGGGGAGTAGAATATAGACGATGGAACCCTTTTAAAAAGATGACAGTTTCATAATTGTGCCACAGGCAGAGCTGAAGCTTTTAGAGATTTTCGAAAACAGATTTTCTCTTTTGCTGAGGTCTTTCTTAAATTGAGTATTTTGGAATATGGAGAGATGAAGACCTAAACTCTCTGGGAGAGACAAGAAGAAAGTTCATCCTTGAAGGTAAAATAGGGAAGCAGAACACTAAAAATGTCTGCCTGTCTCCAGAAGCAGGGACACCTGGATCTGGGCAAACGAGAAGTGATGAGCAGCTTCCAGAGCGGAGGAAATATTTCAGACTTCAGAAGCAGCTGAGTTTGTGAGGTAAAGTGTAGGAGCAGGGTAAAAGCTGGAATGAAGTTCAGGGTGAGGGGTTATGGTGCATTATTCCTGGCATGCTGAGTGAGGAGGTTTACACAAATGTTTTCTGGGTCACTAAAATGAGAGCTGATTTCCCTTTTTAGCAATTTCACTCTAAGTAAAATCATATCCTTATTTTCCTTTTTTTTATGACCCATAAATATGTCTATCTATATACCTATCCACATAATTTCTGTTTTTAATCTTATTTTCACTTTGCAAGCAGTGCTTTTTCCCTCTCATCACCTTTTCTTTACCTGTTTGTCTTGTAGTCTCTTTAACACAAACTGTCCAGCCCCAAACATTTTGTTTTGTTCCCAATGTGCATTATTCCAGTTTTGAAATCAAGAAAACTGATTTTCCACTGGGAACAAACTGGAGCCATGAGAAGCTTGCTCTTTCCTACCCTTTCTCTTCCTCTACTCTGTAAGAGCCAAGAGCAGGAGCTTCCACGGTTCTTTCAAGGAGCAAATGGCAGGTGCTACCCTCTGTGCTGCCCGTCCATTTCCAGCCCCAACAATATGTGGTTGAGTGCATGGAGCTATTTAGTGCTCCAGGCAAACTTGCTGTGGAGAAGGATGATGGCTCAGAGTCCCCACAAGAGGGAGGAAATCAGTCAGACTGGTTCCTAGGACAAAGCCTATAATAGAGTCCTGTTATTGCCATCATAATGCCCCAGACCAGGGGCAGCATTCTCTATATCTTCCCTGATATCAAGATTTGCATGTGCTGCTACAAATCTGATCCTTGCCATGGACGTGGGAACGCTGGAGCACTGCAGTGCTGGTTCTGATCCAGTGGACCACAGCCTGTCTCCTACCATAGCTCTGCTGGGGATGCTAGGTTGAAGAATGACTAGCCAGAGAGTCACTGTGGGATTAAAAGAAGCACAGTTAAAAATGCAGTTGTCATTTCAACAATATTTCTTTTATTAATGACATTAAAAGAGACGTTTAATCTCAGGAAACCATTAGTGTTCTGACAGGAAAAGACCTGTTAGTAAAGTACTATAAAAGTTTGGGACAAATTCTTATCTTCAAAAAAGCTTAAATTGCAAGTGGATCTGAAAGGAATTCTGGGGTAGAGGTGAAAAAGGGCTGTCAATGCTTCTTTTGAGTTTCAAGCCATAGCTTTTTTCCCAAATGTGTACATTAATTATACGCTTGCTTCTATCCCTGTATTCATTTCAATACATTTTGAATCTTATGGCATGGGGAGCTATGGAAAGCTCTCTATAAAACATCTAGATAAAGGAAATTTTAGAAATACCATTGTACTCTAAAATGGTAGTGTGAGGAGATTTGAAATGGGAGTGTAATCTCTTCCATTGCAGTGACTGAATCAGCCAATAAAGAGATTTACTGAGAGTTTGATGGATTCTTCCTAACTACCTAAGGTCAACCACACACAAAACAGAGCCCAGACAAAATTAACAATGATAGGCCTAATTCTAAGGAGTTTATTGTGTTTTATGAACCAATATTATTGCTGGTAAGCATAAATGTTATTAAATAAGACTGTGGCATACTGTGGAGACCACTCTTGGAAAATGAACTTCCTATAATTTCTAATTCAAAAGAAGGTTTCTGTTTTACTTTCTTGGAAAGTCTTCAGGATGAGACACCTTCAGTCTTGGAAGGTGAGATCATGACTGCTTTGAACAGGCTGGAATGACCGTGGGAGCCTGAATCCAATGTTTTCCCATGTGGCAGAACAGCTCATTGAGAGAATGCACAGTGTCCTACCTTCTTTAAAAGCCTGAGGATTTCTAATGCCTGAGGCCGTGGCTTGAATAAGGCCAAGATGAGCATAGTAATTTCACAACTACAAGGTGCACCCTTTTGACTAAAATTTTGATCAGAACCTGGAAGTACACCTTATAATCCAGTGTGCTTTATATATGGACGAAGTTTGGAAATTTGCCAACCCGGAAGTACGAGCCACAAGCTGAGCCGTGAGCCAAGCCAGCCCCACGGCAGCCACAGCTGCGAGCGCCGAGCCCACGGCACAGGGAGGGTGCCTGGGACTGTGTTTAAAGGCTACCCCGATCCGTGAAAAATGTTTGCAAATTGAGCACCTGCCATAAACCCTGCGATCGCGCAATTCCGTTACTAATTCTCTACTTTGTTGCGCGCGGATCCTCGATGGGGGGGGAAAAAGTGCGCCCTATAGTCCGGTGCGCCTTATATGGACAAAGGACAGGAAGATGCCAACAACCCGGAAGTGCGCCTTATAATTCAGTGCGCCTTATAGTTGTGAGATTACTGTCGTTTCATTTTATATTGTTTCTAACTGCTAGCAGTTCCAAAACAGGAAGTACAGAAAATACTTGCTAGGGAAAAAAAAATTAAAGAGAGGATTCATCCAGATATGGACAGATCTAGAATCAGGTAATATCTAAGACTGTTATTCACAGATTGTCAAGTGAAAAAACTCTCATTACCAGCACAGGTCATAGAACTTTCAGTGCTTCTTACAGTTAAACAATGGCCAAAATGCTTCATATGGTTGATTTTTCTATCCAAGGTGGAAAAAAAAACGAAATTAGTTACTTTATGGCTGAGCAGTCTCCTGAAAATTTCTGCCTTTGTATAGAAACGTGGTAATAGACAAAAACATTGCAATATGAGCAAAGTAAACAGAACAACGTCCCTTAAGGAAAAGAAGCAGGACATGACAGTACAGAACACATCTCATTTATGTCCCTTTACATTTTCAATAATGTACATGTGGCAATCAAAAAGAAAAACATTCAAGATACAATAAACTACTTTTAAACATATTTGCCCTCAATGAAATGGAAAGTATTTCTTGATCAACTTTAATTGATTTTCTGACATTTTGCCAAGGTCAAAACAGAAAGGTTCACTGAACATGTGCATTTCTTCCCATATTATTGTTTTTTACCTTACAGTGAATAGTGTGAATACAGTGAATTTCTTTTTATCCTATTATTTTTTCATCCTAGTAATTCTTTTTTCCTTTCATTGCCTTTTTCACCTTATCAGCTTCCTAGCATTTGAAATTCTACCACCAGAACTAGAATTCATCAGTATCAGCTTCACTATCTTCTTGCATTATGCATATAAAATACATAGAAATGTATTAATGAATTTCAATAAAAAGTACATACATTGTACCTAGAATGTACTCAGATATATTTCTTTTTTATGACAACTGATAGTCAGATTACTGTGTCAGCTACTGTGCCATCAATGATTTCAAACCTCTCACCTGACATGAACATCAAATGGACACAAGAGGAAGGAATGTGTCCTTCCTTTTGTGCATGTCTGGTTGATATTTAGCCTGTACTGAAAAATTTCCTCCTCTGATGAAATCCAAGGGGGAATTTTTTTCTGTATCTTGTCCTGTGGTGTTGTTTGGCTTCTACCCATCATTTGTGATTAACTTTGTGAACATTTGTTCAGGAGCTCATCATCCACATATTCAGCTGGACCTATATTCATATAAATGTATTTGCACAAAATCGGTAGTTCCTAATGACTAAATCTTATTTAGCTGCTGCCTCAGAGGCAGCTCAATCACCAAGCAATACAGAACAAAACAGAAACACACTTACCAGGAGCATGCTGCAAATGACACAAGGGGTAAACAGCAAGTACAGAATGGAAATGTGTTTGTATGAACCATCAAAGTGTGAGGAACAGGTGAATTATCTTGCAGTATGTCAGATTGCACAGGCTTGTAAGAGAAAAATTAAATTCCAAGCAAATGATTCATTAGCTCTGCATGTGATAGTGTCAGGGAGCCTCTACTGCATCTGGAATGGAAAATCAGTGGGATGCTTGGGAGATGAGCAAGCAGGAATAGATTTTGCACCTCTTCTGTATTTCTGGGGCTGGTTTAATGTGTGCTCTGGCCTGCAGGTGCTTGTAAGTGCATGCAAGTATCTTAGAAGTGAGTGCAAGAGGATGGGGCCAGACCCTTCAGTGGTGCCTGGACAAGGGGCAGCAGCCACAAACTGAAACACAGAAAGTTCCATCCAAGTATGAGGGAAAACTTCCTTTTTTCAGGGACAGGCTGCCTGAGGGGCTGTGGATTCTCCTTCTGTCATTCCAAACCTGCCAGGTGTGATCCTGTGCACCTGCTCTGGACTGAATGATCTCCAGATCCCCCTTCCAACCCCAGCCAGCCTGGGATCCTGTGAAAATGATAATAACAACTTGGATTTACAGCCACCAGGTAAGATGGTGACATATTTGGGGTCGAAAATAGCTGCTCATCCAAATAATTACAAGAATCCATTCTCACTGGTTTACATATTTATTCTTCCCTGCAAAAAGATTTCATGGCTATATGTCCTAGAGGGGTTGGAGAAATGTTCCTTCTCCCCTTGACATTGCAAAGAGAGTTTCCAACACCTTGTACTTGCAAGCTCAAAGCATCCTTTTCTCCCAGTTCACATCTGCTCACTCGAATAATTTATTATCTAAACAGGTAACAGGTTTGATAAAATGGTGCATTTGTTTAGACTGGCAGAAGACAAATGAAATTTAAAAAAAATCCTCTGACTGGAAGATTCCTACTCTTTTTTTCATTTTATTTGTGACTGTTATGAAACCCAATGTTGTCTGAAATTCAGTGTGAAGAAAAGGTATTTACTTTGTAAATGAGGTAAAAACTCCTTCAGAGAAGAAGGCATCTTACCTATAGCTAAAACAGTAAATGGAGAAATGGAGAAAACAACCCTGGAAAAGAGGTTTTTTGACACAATAAGGAGAAGAGTTATGAGAAAGAGAAGCAAAAAGGTCTTTGTATAGTCTTTTTGATAACCTTAGGAGATAACTGTTATGATCCTGTCCCTGTAGTTAATTGTACAGGGGAAAAAAATTATTCTGGATCTGAAGAAAATAAAACTCAAGTCTCTGGAACTCTCATCAGGGCTGGATTTCAGGGATTTGGCTACATTGCTTCAAAATCACCATGAAAATCATGTTCTTCCATCTCTTTTTGTCCTGACTAAAAAAAAAAAATAATAAATTATAAATTGAACCATATTTCTTGTAGAGATAAGGAAGAAATTTGAATCTGTGGAATTGTTTCAGTGCATAAATCAACACATGAAAATACAGTTTAAGAGGAATGAATCAGCATAAAGATCTGTTGGAGAAAATAAAACTGAGCATAGGATTCATAGATTCAGTGTTGATGGATACTCCCAGATGAATCACAGGGGAAACACAAACTGCTAAAATTCTTCATCATTATGTGATACAACTCATAGTCTCAAAGTCTTTGAAATGCCTTTTATTGCCATTTTTACAACTTCAGTTTCAGAACTACAAATTGATCTGTAGTACTGGGCAACAGAGAGGCATGATAAATGCCACACAATGATAAATGATTTAAAATTTAAAGGGAGTGTTCTTACTCAACTTAATTCTCACTTGAAAAATGAGGCACAATCAGGCTAAGAATTCTGGCAGTGCTGTGAGCACCCAGAGCAAAACAAAAAACTTTATGACCTGGATAGTGTGGCAGGGAATTTGAGTGCTTAAAGCCTTCGGATGTTTGTTGCTTGCTTGTTTCTGGGATCTTACTCCTGACTGCCTAAATTGTTGGCTGCAAAAAAAATATATATTCTCAAAGAAATACTGATCCAAAGCCTTATTTATGAAGCTGTATATAAACCCCAGAATTGTTCCTTTTCCAGGAAGAAGGTTGTAAAAAACTTAACCTTCTACAGTGTAGATTATTTGGCTCATTATCTATTCAATTTATAAGTTTATCCTACCAAAGTGGAGGCTTTTTGTCTCCAGTTTGATGCCAGCAGTGCTATTTACAGCCCTGATGGATGACAGTCACTTAACCTGCACTTGAATTTATAAAGGCAGTTGTTTCTACCAACCCTCTGGGACGAGTCTGGCATCACACAAGTGTAAATCTCACAAACATATGCATAAATGCTGTCTTGATAGTGTGAAATATAACAACTGCACTATTATTGTCTGTAGCAATCGAAAATGTTGAAAGGAGTAGGATGTAAAACAAAATATTTTCTGAAAATGCATTGGTGTTTTATTTGTTTGTTTGTCATTTAACTCTTGGGGAAATGTGCACATGATCTTCTTTGCATCTAAATGCTTTCCTCCAATGCAAGTGTTTCACTGGGAACAGGAAATGCTCAGATCTCTACGTGCACACAAAAAAATTAAGTCAAGAATTCTTATTCAGCATATGAAAACGTTTCTACCACAGCAAAGGATGCTTCTCTTTTAGGAAAATTATTTGTATTGGTTCCAAACTAAATTTGGAATGCTAATTTATTAAAAATGGTCTCAGTGTTCTTCTTTTGTCCCTTGGATTAAATTGCAGCTATCTCTAAAGATGCAGTGGGATAGACTGGTGAGCTAAACAGAGAATCAAGTCAAGAAAATTGTCAGTATAATTCCAGATTATAAACACAGAGCTTCCTAATGCTCTTAACTAAATCAAAGCATTGGATGGTAGTTCAGTTAGTAATTCCTGCTACAGAAACAGTGAAGTGCAAAAGGTGTTCTGTGAAAGAATAAAGCCTATAATTTTCTTTGTAGAATCCCAGAACCCAGAATAGTTTGGGTTGGAAGAGACCTTCCAGGACCTGGTGGTCAGAGTGCTTGGGATGAGCCCTGTGTTGGTGTCTGGGCTGGGAGCACTCAGCACCAGCTCACTTGGAGTTTTGCCTCACCCATCATTTCCAAATCCTTCTCCCAGGGCCACTCTCAGTCCCTTCTCTTCTTGTAATGCATCCGTTGGAGAATGATATTTTTCGTTTTCAACTAGACATATTCTGAAGCTCAACCTACATTAAAAATTCTGAGAGAGATACTTAACCCCTCTACAGAGCCCAAATATGAGGTTTTTTAAAGAAGCTGTATATAGAACAAAGCTCTACATGTTTACTATTGAAAAATATATTTTTTGAAAATGCATTACTGTAAAATTTCTGTGCCTCTGCATTTATTTCATTATCACCCCCAGCACCTTTGTAGAAGAAGTCTTAGAGAGAAAAACAAAAGTGATTCTGGGAAATTTCAAATGGGATATAATGAGATAAAACAGTATTAATAATGCCACATAATTATCATCTACACTGTAGATTTTGGTTATAATTCCACAAGTCCTGACACAGAGTGGGAGGGACTGAGACTTTATGCACCCAGCAGAGGCTGGGACAAGAACTGCAGACCAGGAACATATTTTTTTACAGCCAAGAGGAGCAATACTTGACATATCCTCTCAAATGTTTAGCTATGGGCAGGGTTACTCTGCCTTTCTCTTCCATTTTTTTATGGAACATGAGTGTTAACATATATGGGAGCAGCATAAGATATGTAGGCTTGTTGTAATAAAGAAGAGGCACAATAATTTAACTAAAATTAGCATAAAGATTGTTACTTATCTTTTAGGTATATTTCATATTGAGGTTGATTAGCCAATAATTTCAGATTATTAGCCACAGTATAGCAACTGTGCTTTGGACCACATTGTCCTGGCTGCTGTTCTGCCTCAGGATCAGGATAATGAGGGACTACATGAACATTGAAGGTTTTTTATGGGAAGCTTGCTTTGGAAAAAACAGAATAAAACATGGCTCCACAGATCTAGAAATTAATCCAAGATTAACTGACTTCCCAGTCCATATGTCCAACAGACATGATGGTGTTTGTTCTCCAGCTTCTTTGTGTAAGGAACAATGCTGAGCAATTACCAGGGATTCAGTTTTGGCCAGAATAAAGTTAACATTTGCTCTTCATGTCTCAGCCAAGATGATTTTTGTTTGGTTGCAGCACTCGCCAGCTCTGCAGTGCTGCCAGGAAAAAACACCAGTGTACCTCTGAATCGAGATTAAGTGTTAAATATAGCCAGTATTTTATGGGTAATAGGAATATGTTCCATTAAATGAAAGGTGTGAGAATAAATGAGGTCATTTATATCATACTTGTGGGCAGTGCATAAGAAAAATCTGCTGACACAGGGTCCTGTGAGCAGTTACAAAATCTTGTCCTTAGAACTGCCAGCTTGAATACAGTTCAAGGTGCGCCAAAACAGGGCTTTTTGTCATCTGATACTTGCAGGGACCAGTGTGAAGGGACCCCCAACTTCAGTTTGAGACGAATGTTGGATTTGCCTTTACAAACAAACTGTAGGTCTGCTGAGAAATAAAATTGGATATTGAAAGATGAAACAAGCGATGGGGAAAAACCATGAATTCCATAAGAATTAAAAATTAAAAAGGAGGGTTGTACTTAGAGGGGAATCTCAGGTATCAGGTGTTCTGGGAAATCTGTGCCCCTCAAGTACCTCAGCCCATGGGGAAAGAGAGAGGGAAATCAGATGGGAAAATAGGATAAAAAGAGAGGCTGCATCCTCCAAAAATCTGAGAGATCCCAGGGGATGCCCCAAGGCCTCTCCCTTTATTTGAATAAAGTTACAGGACTCCTATGTCTCCTGTTTGGACATGAACCTCTGGTGTTTGTGGATAAATTTTCCTGACAAGTTCCTCGGATAAATATATATATATATATCAACATATTGCAGGAGCAAGCCAATCAGCAAAAACAGCCTCAGTGAAAACAAGGCAGAAACTGCAAAACGCCAGGGTCTGCTCTTCCTCCCAGCATGAAAGGAGTGGGGAAAAAGACAAGATGGTTGAAAAGCCACCACCCCACAACATTCCTATCCCCCCTATTCCTCTGTCAGGCAAGGAGAGGCACAGGTGGATATTTCTCTGACTTGAAAAAATATCTCGATTGTGATATCTCATATATCTCAAACTTGAGGAATACATCTTTTGATTTTCTGGCAGGAGCTCAAGCACTGTGTCACAAGCCTCAAACAGCTGCTCAGAAACACAGAACAGAGCTATTGCATGACTCTGCTTCCTGCTCATCTTAAACCTGACACTTGGGTGTGGTTGAGGTTTTGCTCCCCCTTGCCACAGGGTCACCTCAGAGTGGTGAAAATTCTTCCCCACGGGCATCCATGCCCAGGGGTGCTCTACAGCAATAAACGCCTCCCCCTGCTGAAATGACAGCAGAAAGAGCAAAAAATAGTATTTCCAGAAGAAATTAATAACTCTCCGGGCTCTGGGCTACATCTGATCTACTCCTGAGCTTTTTTTTTTTTTTTTCCCAAATAAATTAAAGCACAAGGAAAATACAGGGATATCTGCTCTGAATCTGGGTGAGACCAAAAATGCCCTTGATATGAAGAATTAGGAAGTGCTCTTGGATCCAAGAGTTCTGACATAGTCATGAATCCCCAAACCCTTCCAAGAGAGCCTTGACCCAGCAACAGCTGCACAGATAAGAACAAAGGCTTTCTTCACTACTTTAACCTAAATAAGCAGATCAAATTCCCTGCCAAATAGAGACTATTTAAATGCTAATTGAGACAGCAGGTGATTTCATTTCCTCTATGATTTTTACTTGAAACAGAAATAAAAAGAGTTGCAGCAATCCAAGCCTTTTTTGTTATTAAAATGGCTGACTTCATTGTAACTTGTTATATGTGGTATTGCTGCATCTTGTGATAACTAATGAAATTTCTGAAATTGAAGGAAATTTCAGGGAAAAAATATACCCCGCATCTTACATCCATGTCACATTAAAATTAATTTACTGACCCAAAGAAAATTAAAAGTTGTTGTAAATCAAATACTTTTCACTTGCACTGTAATTTTTAATCTTAATAGTTTTGTTAATAGTTTAGTATACCTTGGTTTATGCAAAAATAACATACAAACATACAACATTAACCATGAAAATTTTAGTTTTGCAGTGGAATTTTTTGTAGCATTCTGCATACACAAATTGCACTTTTATAACTCACATAATGAAAAAAAAATTGTTGCATCAAATAATTGAGGACCTCACTGCAATCTGCCACAATCTTCTGCTTCTCCACAGAAATTCTGTAGCCCCAGAAGTGATCAGAAGTGGAAAATCTCTGTGCTATGGATCAGCATGGAGTCCCTCAGGATAGACTTTAATCCATAACTATCCACCTACAGACAAATAAATGATGCAGGTTTGTGTATCTCAGTGCAGAAAGAGTTGGTTTTTGTTTTTTTTTTTTTTTTTTTAATTACAGTCATTTGGCTGAAAGTAGTAGATCCAGATTTGCAAAGGGTTTGTTGTTCGTGGCATAAACAAATTAGAAAGGATCCTACAGAGATTATCCTTAATCTGCTCTTTTAAAAAATTCTTATTATTGAGTAGAATTATATTCAGAGAATACCCAGACAATATTAAGCTGAGGGTTTTGGCAAGTTCTTTGGAAGGTTTAGAGAAACCAGAGAAGCAGCAGAAAACTGACAATAGGTTATGTGATAAAAGATAAGAGAAAAATAAGAAAAAAGATAAAAAAGAGAAAATACCACAAAATGTGGGAGTTTGCCTTTTTTTCTCAGGCAATTAGTAGCAGGACAAGGGAGAAACAGCCTCAGGTTGTATCAGGGGAGGTCCAGGTTATTAGGAAAAATATTTTCTTTAAAGGAAAGGCATTGGAACAGGTTGCCCTGGGCAGTGGTGGAGTCACCAGCCCTGGAAGTGTTGAAAAACTAACTTAATATGGTGCTAAGAGGTATGGTTCACTGGGTATGATGGGATTTGGTCAAAGGTTGGATTCAGTGATCTTGGAGGTCTTTCCCATTATACAATTTTATGAAAATAATTAAGCAAGTAGAAACATGGTAAAATACAAAACTTTTGCAAAAAGCCCACCTAATTATTTTTGGAAATCCACTACAATCTCCAAAAATTCTAACACAAAACAAGAAGGTTTTACATGTAACAACAAAACAGCCACGTCACTTTCCAGAGGGCTGCTAAGATCCCAATCCTAGACCCCCCAAAAAAATAAAATAAAGTAAAATAAAATAAAACAAAATAAAATGAAATATAAAATATAAATAAGTAAATAAAATCACTGTTTAAATAATTTTCAAAATAAAAAGTAGATAAAAAGGTATAAGAAAATTCTTAGTAGGAAAGATTTCACAGCTGGATCTTACTGGAGAACACAAGACTTCCAATAACATATGAAATGGTATTCAGAGACAGGAGGTGAACAGTTGCTCACTTAGGAAAAATAAACTTTAGTTGGGGCAAAGAAAGCTGAACAAGAGCTGTGTCCCAGTGCCTGTACACACCTCAGCACAGAAAAGTCTTGGTGTGTTGGTGAATCCCAGCTGTTGGGAAGGATAAGGATTTGACAGGAAGGTCTCACAGATATGTATGTATAGCAGAAAGATCTTTGAATCTGAAGAAGGAATATAAATGACAGCAAGTTTTGATATAGAAGAGAAGAATTGCTGAGCCAGTCTTACTGGATAACTAAGAAAGCCAAAGGTGTGTGAGTTGGAAGGGTCTTTTATGACTCAGTAAAGGATAAATCCACCTCAAACAAAAGATGTTTTTACCAAGCAAAAAGATTTTCACAGACAAACAAGAAAGCCAATGTTGCAAGTAGAAAGATCTCAAAATTTTTTACTGCAAGAAAGCTGAAACTTCTAGCTTAAACTGTACCACTAACTTTTTGTGATTGGAAAATGGCAACATGAATATGGTAATGTCAATAGTTGTGACAGGCTATAGGTAATAGTAAAGGTATTGATTGTTTGTCAGGTTTTAAAGATGCTCTGCAATGAAAAGTAAATAATGCACTGTAACCAGAAATACAAACCCACAGCTGTGGGCTGGGCTCTTGTCACCCACCTGTGAATTGCTGTATATCTGGGTACACTAAACAGCATTTTAAATTATAAATGAATTGCTGTATCATCTGGATGCAATGAACAACATTTTAAAGAACCACATGGAGCCCTGCATCCCTCATTTCAGCTCATACAAAACAAATTAATAGCATTCACAGTTATTGTGCTATCCCAACTCAATAGTTCCTGGAAAGGAGAGGAACATTATCACCAAGGAAAATAGGGCACTGTCAGCAAAAGAATCTGATTTAATTATATTTTATGCAAGGCAGGTTTGCTACAAATTAATACGAGAACAGGAAATAAAAGAAATTATTAAGACCTGATTATAATTGCTGTGTTTCATAAAGGATCAGTCATGTAGTGGATGGCACAGTGTGCAAGGGGAATTATTCCAAAATGCCAGAGTGGAGCTGTAGTCAAGAATGTTTTCTTTTCACTGAAAATGTCAGATATGCAGTAGAAGCTGCCTGTTTCACATTTCAGTAGATTTACTATGTTTAGACAAAATTTCTTGTTTCAGTAAT
Organism: Sialia sialis; assembly: GCA_009812075.1. NCBI lineage: Eukaryota > Metazoa > Chordata > Aves > Passeriformes > Turdidae > Sialia > Sialia sialis. Next base: position 4,784,276 of record VRYO01001717.1, on the reverse strand, counting down.
ATTAAAATTATTTCAAGATTATTTTTAATCAACTTGAATCTTATTTAGGCTGGTGTTTTTCTAAAGCTGACACATTTTGACTCAGAGGCACCAAGGAGATGTCATTTTAATTACAGAGAAGTTGGGCAATTGAAAGTTTCATAATGTAAATTTTTATCCTCATGGGATTAAAAATAAGAAAATGTGCAGATATGTGTAACTTTTTGTTATTATAAAGTTCTAAGCTTATTTGAATTGTTTCAGTTATTATTAAGATTCTGAGTTACCATTTCATTTCACACCCAAGAAGAGAAGGGGAAGAAATCATCTATATTCATACAAATAGCAGTGCTCATAAAGAAATTGCTATTTGTCCCTGAAACTATGGGATTTTTTGCATTTGAGGTCGCAGGAAGGGGAACAGCCAGTACACATGGCATCCTTCCTGCAAAGCAAACCAGTATTACTGTGGGATCTGAGGGAAACCTCACAGCACAAAACTGAAATTTGCATGAAGTGCTTTTCTCCTTCAGCTCTTACTTGCATTATGTTGTTGCATCTTCTATTACATTGTTCTGCTTGAAGCATGACCATGCAGAGTGCTAATTTTTTTTACATCACTGCTGCAGAATAAAGTGCTCTCTGGCAGCTCACAGCAATCACACAACTCCTGGAAACAAAGACTTATAAACCCTGTGAGGATTAATCCTTATAAAGGATTATTTTGGGTGAATGCGTTGAGAACAGGCAAGTCTTTAGAAGCTGATGTCCTCAGTGGGAAGGAAAAGAGAAGGAAAAATATATCTTCCAAACTGGAGAGTTGTTTAGCAGAAAACAGCATTCCCAGGCTTTCCGTGGGGCTTTTATAAGCTGCATTTGTCACATTTTGCAGTGAGGAATTCAGCTGTGCCTGTAACTCAGAGATGGTCACTGCCCTGGCAGCTGGACATGGGGGGACAAGCAGCTCTTCCAGGGTAGACACTGACACAATTAAAAATTAAAATAAATTTAAATAAAAATATTTTTCTACTATATTTGTTCAAGCAACAACTGGAATGCAAATGTTTTTGTGTAGTGGACAAAACCCAGCATCTCCATTGAGCTCTGATCTTGTTTTTATGGGGAGTTAAACCTACTCTCTGTAGGTATTTTATGTCTTTACACATTTACACTCTATCAGAGTAAATATTTCCTTTTCTAACAAGTCTTCCAGGATACAAACAATGTGAGTAATCAGCATGATTACTGACCTTATGTTGCTTGGGAAGCACCTTTAGGGATTTTAAAAACAAAATGTGTTTCAACAGTCTTATATGGCCATTGCCAATTGCACTTTTTTTAGCACAGAGACCAACCCCTTCCAGTCTCAGTTTTCCCAGCTGGAAAAATATAAGTATTGAGACATTTAGGGAAGTCATAACACCTGTATCTGTAAAATATCGAAAGCATAATGAGATGGGATTTTAAATAGGTATTCCAGCATTATATTCTTTCTACAAAGATAATTTAAAATGGGGATGCTCTTTGATCTGTCTAGCATAGAGGTTCCTTTCTCTTGTGATTTTAAAGGATTTTATTTCACTTCATGCAGCAGTGGAGACTCCCTAGTTCCAAGCAGTCACTGCTATCCCTAAAAGGCATTGTTTCTGCTCTCTCAGAGATGCTCCAGTAGTAATTATCTCAGTGGGGATGTATTTGGGCCTCTGAGTTGCACTCTGACAATGAGACAGGAATATGGTCATGCCAACGTAATTCCTTAGCAAAGTAATAACCATGGCATCATAGGACGATCTAAGCCATGCATTAATAACTACTCAAATATGCGCTGGTAATCAAAGTTGACAAGATTCAAGTATATTTCATTTCACAGGCACATGAATTGAACATTTTAGGGAAGGTGCAGATGGGGATAGATGGATGGATGAATGGAGAGATGGATGGATGGATGGATGGATGGATGGATGGATGGATGGA
>VRYO01001717.1:4768381-4781323 GCA_009812075.1 Sialia sialis | reverse complement strand
TGAATAGATGCATGGATGGATGGATGGATGGATGATGGATGGATGAATAGATGAATAGATGGATGAATAGATGGATGAATAAATGGATGATGGATGGATAGATGATGGATGGATGAGCTGGTTTAAACGTCTCACTTCAAGCTGTCAGTCAGACTGCTGTCAGCAGCAAAGGGATGTTATTCCCACCATCAGAGTGAGGTTAGGGGCCATGCCTGACATCATTCTATTTCTATAATTGTGTACACTCTCATTTTAAACTGCAGCTGTAGCTGAATTGTCCAGAACAAAAGCAAATCCTTCAAACACAAAAGTGCAAGACAGGCAGAATAAGAAGACAACAGTAAATCCCTTTGCCTGCTGGAGCCCTTCTGGTTTCTCCTGAAGCAGGTCTTTGACCTCAGGCTGTGTCAAAGCAAACATAACTGGTTGGCATTTTGTCAGCCAAACATCCACACCCATGCATGGGACACTTCTGTGACAAGTTTATTGACACCATAAGAAAAAAGGAATGTTGGATGTATTAGGGCTTTGAATTTCACTTTCTATATTGCACAAGTAGAAGTAATGGCAAAAATCAGAAGCACAGCAGACCTGTGCAAAAGATTATGAAATAATAAACTTGCCATTACCTGAGGGGGATTGGTTTGCCCATATCTTACCTTAATCAGGATAAATCAAAAAGTAGAGGCATTCTATGGAAATTCACCCCTCTGGAAATCCTAAGCATTTAAAATGTGCCAAAGAGAATGATTAAAATTGAAGACAGAGTTGTTTTAATTTAAGGTAGAATCTGGTCTTCTAAGTTCAGCATCTGCAGGAGTAAATATGCAAAGTGTCAGTAATTCTCTTTTGCCTCTCCATCTCCCACCTGGTTTTTGATTTAATTGATTAAAGACAATCAAAAATATGTTTAAAAAATTGTAAATGCTCAACTTTTTTTAAATTTATACCCAGACATTTTGATATCTAACTTGTCCCCAAGGCATCTTGACAAGGATGAGCCATCAAAATCCTTTCAATAGCTCCAACAAAGCAGTATTCTTCTAAATAAAAGTTTGGAAGCACGACTAATGAAGTAAACAGTGATTAGTTCAGAAATGGCAGGGGAATGAGGAGTGGAGAATGTTTGTTCTGCACCTGCAGAGTTACGCAAATTGGCCATGAGCCACTGGAGGCCTCGCCCTGGGAGGTGTCCTCAATTATGAGGCAGAAGAAAGGCAGATTTCTGGCCTTATGAGGTGTCTAAAAGGCATGCTCAGGACACTGGTGTTGTGATGTTGTGCAAGAATATTTTGAGCCTTAGGATTCCAGCCCCTCTGATGCTGTTGGCAAGCAGTTGTGACACTGAATAATGATATGCAAAATTTACCCCATATTGATGAAAAACCAGCAGCTGAAATGTTCTCATGCTAAATGGACACAGTCACTAAAAAAAAAAAAATCTAAAAGGACTATTTATTAATTTTTAGTAGGTCTAAATAAGTGTATATCTATATTTGGGGTTTATGCAATATGTGTAAGAGATGTAATTTAATTATACACTGATTTTTGTGTATATACTTAGGACAAATGAGGCCATTAGTAAGCTCTGCTGACAATCTTACTGCTCTGAAGTAAATTAAAACCAAAGCCTGTCAGAAAAGCTAACAGTTCCAAGGGTTTAGAGCATCATGTTTACTATATTTAGAGATTTTAACAGAGAAAATAAGTTAGTGGATGCATATTATCTTTCATCTCAAATGCTAGCATTACAATTAAAATTATTTAAAAGGCTAAGTGGACCCTAAATTCTGTGACATCTAATGTAAGTCTACTCTGAGAGCTCAATACAAAGCCTACTGAAATAAATGAAGAGACAGAATGTAAATCCATAAACCACAAAAATTTTAACTGGTAATTTTAGCCCTCTGGTCTTAAAACTGATTTAAAACTATGTATTTGAGTAAATTATTCACAATCAATGCCTGATCAATTTGAATTCTTTTCATTCACAGCATGTCCAGTACCATATTATTTTTGCAGTTTATCCAATGTTTGGATGCAGTGAGAATGTTTTGTACTGGGGATAATTTATTGTATCTACTTTACACCACACCCAGAGTGCCAGTTAACTGGGATCACTGCATGAATTTGCTCTGATTGGATTAAAGTAAGTGGGATAAGCAAGCAGATGTATAGATGAGCCAAACCACACGGGAAACATGCTCATCTGTCCACTTCAAACTGCTTCTATGGCTTCAGAGAGAAAACAATTTAAGTCAATATACTTCTTTTCTGGAACTGCAAAAAGAAATGGATACTGATGTTTACCTGCTAGACACAGAAAAATAAGGATGTTCAATTAAAAAAAAAAAAAAAAAAGAAAGTTACAGCATCTGAAACCCTCAAAGGAGATGATACCAGAATCTTCCCATTGCACACTATGAACCTGGAAAGCTTCTTTATGCATTTGGCATCAAATCATCCTGGAAGAATTGGATCAATAGAAAGTTACCAAGGCCAGAAATCCAGATGGTGTTGGTTTCAGCCAGCTAAAATTAGCTTCATTGGGTTTGGCTCACTTGTCTATTCCTGTTGATCTATGAGAATGTAAGGATAACTGGCCAAGAGCCAAAGCCATACCCCATTCATTTCTGGATGTGACTCCAGTTTCTCCTGTTAGAGGACAGTATAGTAGATGATTTTTTTTTTTTTTTTTTTAGTCTGAAGTATATAAGAAATTTAATTTTAACCAACAGCTTGATTTTCTGTGATGAAAATTGTGTGTCTGTTAATCAATTTTCAGAACACAAATGTTCAATTTTTACTTTCACAACCAAAACCTCAGATGACTTTAAAAAAAACAACCAATGACTTTTAAATTACCCTCTGGATATTGTTTGGTTCAGATATGATTTGTTCTTCTTTATTTATATTTTAGCAGTGTCCCAGTACCTCAAACTATATTATTAGCAAGGTTTATTATATAAAATTAGACACCACAGTGAGTTGCAACTGAAATTTATTCTGATAATAAGTAGAATAAGTACTGATAAGTGAAAGCAAAATATTTTTCTGTCTAATTTTGCAAACATTGTGCCACTACCATAAAGTGATAAAATATGCCCCTACAAGTTATGTGAATTATGGGAAACTGTCTCTCAAAATGAAGGGTGATAGTGTTAAATAAAACACACTTCCAAATGACAGTGTCCTTATCATAAATTAATCAGAGGAGAGGCGATTATTTCCCACTGACTACTGGTGTATGACACAATTTGTAAGGCCTCTAGCAAGCAACTTGAAAGACACATTTGAAGTACAGTGATCATGGGTTTTACCTTACACATCTATATTTAGTTCCAGCTGTACCAGGTCAGAATCAAAGGCAAAAAGGCAGAACTAGAAATGCTCGAATTTCAAAGTGCAGGAACGTTGACTCAGAAAGGTCACTGCCAGTTAATCTGGACGTTTCTTCATTGCAATCTGAACTGTGGGCTCTTGGAAGGATTTCTCAGTACTCCTCACACCTCTTTTTAAGCAGCACCGTAAGTAGATAAAAGTGAAAAGAGTTTGGTCAAAATGTCCTCTGGAACTCCCTGACAATGAGAAAAACTACCAGCCAGAAAAAGTTGCCTTTGCCTATTTCTGTTTTGCAAGGAGCAACCAAATTTTATGTACACAGAGCATCACAATAGTATTGTTTTGAGGGAAGGAATTAAAAAGTTGTTGACTCGTGATTTCTGAGTAAAAGAGGTCCAATAACTACGAACGGTAAAGGAGATGCACATCCTATTTCGTGTAAAATGGATAAAATTATACTGGACATATTTTGACATTGAGATGGAGAAAAAGAAAACCCTTCAAACTGCCATTAGTCTAAATGCATCAGTCACATTAACCTCAAATTGCAAAGCTGGGGTAACTTGTGCACCACAGTGAAGTTCACTCGATTATGTCCACCGCACATCACAATTACATTACCTGCATGATCTGTGTGCACATCTATCTCATTATTCTGTAAATTCGACTTAGGCAGTGAATAAAAAATTCAGGATGACTTTAATGTAGCTAAAATCCATTTGTCCAGGCAATTCTTTCAGCAGGTATATGATATGACCAATTACCTCCATGTCTGTTATTAAAGTTAGAAATTCAAACCCTGTCCTTTGTCAGTAGATCTGTCCAAAAATATTTTAAGTTTACTAAGTCTTCTAGACCTTGTGCAGAGACTGCAGAGAAGAGTGAAGAAGAAGATACACAACTAGGGTTGTTTGAAATTGAAATGGGAGAAACATCATTCTTTACCTTCAACATTTTCTTGTTTATTATTATTATTTTGCTCTGCAGCAGAAAGTGGCTGCAGATAAATTTCCAAAACTGGTGCCTCTTGCAGTCCAGCCCTCTGAATGCAGTGGTGACAAACGGTGACAAACCTCATCCTCTGTCACACTCCGGTGGAACTTCTGTCCTTTCTCCCCAGTGCCCAATTTACAGCAGAAAGCAGAGAAGAGTGTTCACCTTCCTCCAAGTGCTCCGAGTGTCATTTCCCTGTTTCTATGCTTGATAGCTTCCCTTCGAGGAGGCACAAGACATTTCCATCTTCTTTCGTGTACATTTGCCTGCTATTTCATTATCATCTGCTAAATAGCATTGCAGCGAATACTTAAATGCATTGTCTGGTATAACACAGCTGAGAATGTGCTGAGATTGCTGCATTTGCAGCAACTGTGTCATTGCTTCAATGTGAGCTCGTCCTCCCCAAGGTTTGTTTTTCTTTCTCTCTTTGTCTATATTGTCATCATACTTCTAGTTTGGCACAGAACTTGTGTTTTATTTATTGCATTTCTGAAATGTGTGGAGACATTGAAGAGTTTCCTGCACTCTCTCACCATTAGGACTTCTGTGTTGTTGCCTCAGTTCCCACTTGCCTCAGCACTGAGGCAATTACACACAGGCGCTTCCTGCAAAAATGAACTGTTCTCCTCAGGTAAAAGGCTTGGATGTACCAAGCAAGGAAATTTGCTTTAAATCCTCGTGTCTTTTATCACCCCACAAAGATTACTCACTGTAGCCAGTTCTCAGCCCTTCCTGGGAGCTGATCTCAGGAGGCAAGAGGAAGGTCTCACCTCCAAAGCAATTCTATCTTTTTTATGTAGGGTGATAATCCTAGCCAGGTTTTCTTCACTTGGAAGTCTTACTTTCCTCCATTTGCTCTCAGTCAGCCTTCATGGTGAAGAATTACTTTTCTCATTATAATCATGAGCTTTTCTTCATAAGATATTGCAGAGCTCAGAGATGTCTTTGAGCGTGTCCTTCCCCTGTTTCCCCATCAGCTGGCATGGAGACACAACAGCTGCTACAAATCACAGGAAAGATGCTTAACGGGTACATTTTAGAGAAAAGATCCTGCTAAAGAAACCACTCAATTTGCAATCATAGCCCTTGTTCTTGGGTGGCTGCAGCTAAGGGAAAAAATATCTCGGGAGTGCATACCTAAGGTATGAGCAAGATGGTGTTGAGAAACAAGCTGGGGTGGGTCTGGAGCATTTGCACGCTGTGCAGGAGGTGATTCTTGGCTTCCTGGTCAGAGATGGAGCCCACAGGTCAGGATGACACAGACCCAGTGTCACCCAGGTGCAGCTGGAGATGCTGCCTCAGCTCTGAACTCCTCTGCCCTTCCATGCCATGGTGACCCTCCAGCACTCAAATATGCGAGAGTTTAGAGCTAAGCCCATCGTGTGCAACTGCAATATTCACACTTTCTAGGGCAGTCACACGCTGGAAACCATGAGGTGACAGTGCAATGAATTAATGTGATGTCTCTACAGTCCTGCATGCCAGAATCAGAACCAAGCCCTCTCTCCTCCTCCCGTCCTGCTTAGGAGCACTTGGAGACAGGCCAAACTACACTGCCAATTCTGCCTGTCTGGGTTGCTTTGGATTTAAGGACACTATTTTTCCAGATAATTGCTTTATCAGACCATGTAACTTCCTTATCAAACCTTACATAATTTTTAACAGCCCTGTGTGTACTTCCTTTGAAGATCAGGGTTCCTACATTCCCTGGGGCCCTTCTGGAAATTCCCAGTGGCATCTTACAATCAGATCCAATTATCCTAATTATTTTTACTAAGTTGTATTTTGGGGATTTCCCTCACCTCTCCACCCCCACCCTCTAGAAATCCTGCATTTCCAGACTGCCACTATTTCCTGATTTGTGTTAACAACATCGAATAGTCTAATAAATCTTTTCCCCAAGCCCATTCCTTCTCCTGGTAGCAGATATTTCTCTATAAAGAGGTTTCCAGCCAAAATTTAACAAATCTTCAAAATTCAAACTGAAATTCTCTATGGTTGTGTTTTAAAAAACAGGCAATTGACTCTCTTTAAAATCACTAATACTTCTTTAAGTGGTGCTGTGCTTGTGTTTGATGCTTGATGTTCCTGTTTTCTGCTTAGAATACACTTTTTTGCAGATGGACAGTATTCCCATTAAAATGAGGATTTCAATGGAAATGCTGACACACTGAAGCAGAAAAGCTGGTGCTTTTGAAATTATGCAGGATGTATCATGTGAGATATATTCTTTCACAAAAAATGTGTTCTTACAATCACGTCACTCTCCTTCTGCGGCGTTGAGGTGCTGACAAGTTTAAAGTATGCTTTTTGGAAATGTCATACCAGGTACCAGCAAGAGCTTCCAAGCTCAGTTACAAAGAAATCAGTGAGTATTGAATGAGTATCAATACCGACCTTCCTTCTTCATCATTAACTCCTTTATTTTCACTGGAAAAATCAATTTAGCATTTGTGACACCAGTACCTCATACTTTATAAAAGGTGAGATAGTAAGGGAAGTGACCATGACTATTCAAGGGACCACTGGCAGACACAGATGTGGACCCAGGTGACTTGTACATGTCTGAAATTCCCTCCTAGCAGAGCTTATTTTTTTCTTTAGGCTTAAAAAGTGATGGTGAATGAAGACCAACAGTCTTCAATTTGAATTTCACTCCTAGTATTATGCACATGAAGTGTACAAACACATATTATAGTCATAGATACTGAAGGAGGACAGAGTCAACTAAATAACTCTTTACAAAATGGTTTTTTTTCTTTCATTCTCATTTATTTCCTTCTTCTTAACACCACTGTGGCTGGGAAGAGTATCTGATAATTCCAACTAATGCTGAGTCAAAAACTAAAAATGAAACCAGGAAAAATGTGTTCCAAGCTTGGAGAACACAAATATACCCTTCACGTTTGGAGAGCAGGTTTGGCAAGCTGTTGGGGAAGGTGGTGGGGAGAGAGGGGGAGATATTTTATTTGTAACTCTGAGGCTTCTGTGGGGAAAAACAGGACTAGTGTTTTCATGATACTGAACACAAACAGCTCAACTACAGTGTGGAAACCCTGATCAAACCAGGCAGCTGAATCCATCAGATCCTAATTCCCCATGGAGCCAAGAGAAGGGAGGTGGTTGCTAGCCTCACTAAAATCAATACCAAGTGTTGCAGTAAGCTAAAAACAACTCAAAGTAGCAGAAGTGTTCAGAAAAAGCACTCAAAAGTTCTTGTACTGAGAGATGAAGGCTTTTGCACAGCAGGCTGGGGCTCTGTGACACAGATGCCTGTGTTTGCACACGTGTGCACAGCTCATGTTCAGCCAGGGCTGTGGCGCAGCCAGAACAAAGGGAAAAATCATCCCAGCATCATTTCTGTTCAAGTTTTCATTTCACAGATGAATGGCTGCTTTCAAGAGTCCTTCAAGTGTTTGAAACATTTGGAGTAACAGCTCAAGTCTCTGTAGCTACTCAGAGAAACAGAAACTTTTTAGATATATCTGCTATGATCCCAAAAAATTTCATTTTTAGTAGCATTGTTGTTGCTATGTGAAGTGTATGTTTCAGAGATACTCGAGATTCTGACCTGTCTTTATGTTTGTTGCTGATCATCCAGAGCTGAATAACTCCTGCTACTCTGAAAAAGCCTAAATTGAACTTGTGGGAGTAGCAGGGAGAAGAGGTGAGCTGAGAGCTAATGAAGGCTAAGAAATTAAGGGAGCTCAGTGTTTGGATGTCAATGCATTTTTTTCCCCATCTAATTGGTCTTTTCCTTTTCTATTCTGTCAGTTTGCATTTCCAGGTAAGGTTATGAGAGAAAGAGAAATAATCCTATTAAATAAAAACACTGATCGATATTTATACACATAACTTCCTAGAAGATTATTAATATAATTATAATAATTAATACGCAGGTCTTTTCCGCATCAACATCTTCTGCACATTGCATACCAATCCTCACAGTGTTTCAATGACTTGCTTTAGAAAGCAGCATGCAATTGGTGCTTCTCACAAGTTACATGCATCTCCTCACTGCCCCTGCTTACTGTTTCATGTATGGAAGAAGGGAAAAATTCATCAAAAATTGGAGTTTACAAGGTAACTCATCCCACAGGGCTCGATCTTACTCTCCAAAGTTAGGTGAGAGAAATCCTAATGAATGCTTATTTTGTGCTTAGAAGCGTATTTTGATTATGAGCTCCTTGAAGCAAAGGAGGTTCTTCATAAAACTAACCCTACCAGCAAGGGCATCCATGGCTGTGAAATGATGGAACAAGTCTCCTGTGAGAAAAGGGGCAGAAGGAAAAGGAGAAGAGAAGGAAAAGGAGGAGAAGGAGAAGGAGAAGGAGAAGGAGAAGGAGAAGGAGAAGGAGAAGGAGAAGGAGAAGGAGAAGGAGAAGGAGAAGGAGAAGGAGAAGGAGAAGGAGAAGGAGAAGGAGAAGGAGAAGGAGAAGGAGAAGGAGAAGGAGAAGGAGAAGGGAGGATTCTCCAGGAGAGCTGGAGAGCTTTGGGCAAGGGCTTGGAGTGACAGGACAAAGGGGAACAACTTTGAGCTGGAAGAGGCAGTCTTAGGTTGGATATTAGGAAAAAATTCTTCTCTGTGAGGGTGAGAGGCCCTGGCACAGGGTGCCCAGAGAAGCTGTGGCTGCCCCTGGATCCCTGGCAGTGTCCAAGGCCAGGCTGGATGGGACTTGGAGAAACCTGGGATAGTGGATGGAGTCCTTGCCCACGGAAAAGGGTAGAATTGGATGGGCTTTCAGGTCCCTTCCAACCCAAGCCATTCCATGACCCTGTGGTACTGCAGAGTACATATTGCAGCTATGAAATCAGTATTCCAGGAATGGCCACAAATGGCTGCAGGATTTATTCAAATGCCCAAATCTGCACTCTTCCATCATTCCTTTGGCTTTGGCACAGACTTTGCTGCCATTTTCAGACCTTCAGGCTCCAGAGGACACACGGGCAGCAATATCTCAGTATCTCCTCACAGTATCTCCACTTCCAGCTCCTGGGGCTCCTCAGTGAGAGCTGAGTGCTTTGTGCTGTGACTTCTCAGCAAACCCCAAGGGGGTGGAAGTGGGTATTTTGTGCATTTTGTGCTGCAGCAGTAAACCACTCCCACTGTGATCACCCCAATCAGTCATTTTGTTCAGTCTCTTCAGCGCTCTCTTGCCCAGCTGTGCTGTGGCTGAATGGCACTGTGACGTTTTCGAGAATCATGAATGCTGTGGATTAAACCACCTTTTTTTCTTCTTTTTTTTTCTTTTTTTCTTCTCTGTGCAAAATTGCTACACATTGTGGGGATAGAGTCTGAGAGACTGTGACAAAGAAATCCAATTTTATCAATGTGGAATTACTCTTTCCAGATTGAATAACGGTGCTACTGTCAGCAAGGCTTTTTATTGAAATGAATTTTATGTAGAAAACTAAAGCAAGCCTGGCCTGGCCTGAGAGATTCAAAGTCCTCCAAGTGCCAGCTCACCCAGTGATTCAGAGAACTGATTTATACCACTTGGCCAAGAAATCTGGGCAGCTTTGCCTGTTAGCCTGCAATATACATGGTAATGCTTTGAACCAGGATATGCTGTACACAAGCATTAAAAAATAAAATAATTTATGCTTTTTTTTTTTTTTTTTTCATTATAGGAGCAGTTGGAGCACTTCTTCTATGGAGACAGGCTGAATTGTGGCTATTCAGCTTGGAGAAAAGAAGGCCCCAGGGAAGGAATTCTTCCCTCTAAGGGTCCTGGGAGAGTGGAAGATGTCCCTGGCCATGGCAGGAGGTGGCATTGGATGGGCTTTAAAGTCCCTTCCCACCCAAACCAGTCTGTGATTATATGATTATATGATTATATGACTATGTACTTCATCTTGATAATACAAAAAATGTGAGCAGTGTTTATTGGCTCCTAGGACAGTGCAAACAGAGATTTTTCTGCATTGGGCACCTTTTAAAAGCACCATCCTGGTTATGAGGAGCAGATAGCTGCACTGCATGAATTAATCCATGTCAAGGAAGCCAAAGTGCTGCCTTTCAGCTGAGGCCCTGGAGTACAAACTGACTAGAAATGTGGTTGTTTCCCATTTATAAAGGTGTTTATTTACACAGTATATTGATGTTAAACTGTGATGAGCTGTCTGAACCAGGCTATCCTACCAGAGTCCCTTCTACCTCACATTCAATCATGTTTAGTCCCAACAAGCCAAGACTTGATAATAGTAATGACTCCACTAAATGGAGTAGAATCACACACATGGCAATGCAGTTCTGTCCATGTCTTTTCTCTCAAGACTCTACTACATTTATTAAAGAGTGTGATGCCAGCTATTGAATAGTTTCAGTCACTAATTACTAGTTTCAAGATGTAGTCAGGCTGTGATTTTTTTTTTTTTTCTGCTCAGTTCAGTACATTTTGAATTCCATCCCACATCAGCAATTTGGGTCTCTAGCATGAAAATTAAATGCTTTCCAAAACCAGTGTTAAACCTAAGAGAACTTAATTGCTGTCAAAGCTACACAGATACAAATTGGCTAAAGCACAGGTAGAGGAATGCTCACCATCTGGACAGCATTCACATGGTAATTACATGTTTCTCATGTTAGGGATTTGGCATTTCATTCCTTCTGAGTTTACTGCCAGGCTGAAGTCACCGGAGCAGAACTCAGATCTGGAGCTTTTCAGAAGTCCAGATTTCCTTTCTATGGTGTCGAGTTCAAGAGCTTTTATCTGCTGAAATATTGTTAAAACCAGCTCTTGTGAGGCTTGGATTGCTCTTTGTACATCAAGGCACAGGGACCCACCGGGACATCAACCAAAGTTCAAGGTTTGTCAGTGCAGTTTGTGCCTATTGATCTGATAGCCTTAGAAAACAAGAGACCAACATCTCAGTTTCCCTAGCTTGCTGGGGAAAATTCAAGGTAGAACTTTCTGTGGCGTTTAAATATTTCCAATGTTCACCCGTGCACCAGGCATTTGTGAAGTCACTGGTTTTAAGCTCCCTGCATGAAGAGTATGTAGGGTGTCAGGGACATTTTAACACAACTGATGTGCACCAAGTGGAGGGATGCCTCTCTCTGCAGGATGGGTGAAACACTAATCTTAAAGAAATTAAGATTAAAAGAAGAAACTGGGCTTAAGATAGTTACCTGAAACTTAAATAATTGTTTGCCTGTCAATTTATGTTTGCTCAGCTGTGCTTGCAATGGGAAAGGATGAAACTAGTAGGTATAGTAGGTAGGTCCAACAAACATGAACAATTGCAACCAGAAACTCATTACTTGCAAAACTGCAGTTGTCCCAAAAGCCATTTGTATTGTCATTGATAGAAAAGGTCAGAGAGTTCAGGGTGAGGAAGACTCGCCTTACTTCCTCCTTTTAAGACCCCTCCCCACAAAAACAACCCCAGACTTAATTTAAGAAGCCAACCACGCATGCTTAATAGCTATTCAAGCTAATTACCATAGGAAGCAGGGGATGGGAGGGGTTGCTATTATGAATATGCAATCATTCCAAACTTTTGTCAATAAATAGACTCTGTAATTTTGCAGTGCATATTGGGGGCTACCCCATGCTGCTGCCCAGCCCTGAATAAACATACCCTTACTAACTTTAAATTGTTAGAGTCTTTTGTCCCTCACAATTGAGTATCAGCATTAGACCAATACTCGTATTTTGGTAAATCATGGGAGTGACTCCATTAAACCCCTGGCTCAGCTCCTGTTCCTGGTGGGATGATCAGTGCACACAGGTTCCTGTGAGGTCAAAGGAAGAGCACCTCTCCATTGCTGGGATGACAGGGAACGTTTTGCAAGCTAATGGCTCAGCCACTGCTGCTGAGAGGTAACAAGCCACAAGGCACAGAGTGCTCATTAATCCAGGGCTGTCCTGGTGGGAATTCAGTGTCAAGAAACTCACAGACATTGTCTTTTCTGGGTTCATCTTGAAGGTTAGACATGTGGTTTTCAAATTATTGATTGTGCAGTGCCTGTGAAGTTGCAGCTTGTACATTTGAGCCTTTTTGATCGGGTGCTTGGTCACGTCGAGGTCGTTGACTCCTCAGCATTGATGTGACAGAACAAAGTTTGGGGAGCCATACGTCCAGTTTTCCCTGCTGTGTCAAAGTGTGTGGCTTTTGTAGAACCACTGGAATATCACATTTAGCTGCAAGATCTAATAATGTGCTTCAGTATTATTGCCGTGTCAGCCACAATACAGAGCACACATGGAGGGTTCTCCCATTTTTAAATCAGTTTGTCATGGATGGATTGTGAATGATAGCAATTGCATATAAAATGACCAATATTTTACTGAAGTAATGAATTTTTTTGGTAACTTTTGGGTTGCATCCTTAGGAGAGATGTTTTTCCCAGCCCCCTGATGTAGCACTTTGTTCTGAGGTTTTGTATAGCATGAGGATTTAACAAGGATGAAAATCAAACTGGACTTACCAAAGCATTTTCTGCTAAATTTATTATGAAGTTACAGTAATTTCACAATTATAAGCCACACCTCCCGGTAGCTGGAGAGACCACAGGATCTGTCCATATATAAGCTGCACCTGAATATAAGCCGCACCTTTTTCTTTTTCTTTTTCCTTTTTTTTTTTTTTTTTTTTTTT
>VRYO01001717.1:4748905-4768215 GCA_009812075.1 Sialia sialis | reverse complement strand
CTTATAATCATGAAATTACTGTATACTTATTAAATATTTTTGGTAAGGGTTATACTGCAATAAAGGGAAAAGTATACAAAAATATAGATAATAATAACATTGAATTTCAATTTTTCTTCTAATTTTATGGGTCTTTTAACTTGAGATTTTCAGAGTCTAGAGAATTGGGTGCACAGGTGCAGGACTAAGCCCTGACCTGAGAAATGAACAGACTCTGGGAAACCACCAGGAATTACATGAGAAACTGATGGATATAACAAAGAGTGCTGTGATAAGAAAATAGAATTACAGGTGTTGTTAGGATTTTCAGGAGTTTATGGTATTAATGGCAGGAAAGGCACTTTTTGGAAATATTTGAAAGGGAGCACTGGGGACTTTTTGTGGAGACAGTCTGAGAGGCCAGCAGCACTCAGGGAACTGTGTCAGCAACCCTAGGATTCCCCTGGAAATGCTGTCAAGCATTCTAAATTTGTGTGCTGATGTGGGAAAAATTCCTTCTGTGTGGATAAAGAAGCAAGTGATGTTTGGGGGGAGCCTAGGGCAGAGAAGGATAGAACGGGTAAGAATATGCTGGGGTGAAAAACCAACGTGGTGAACTGGTGGGAAGGGGCTAAAAAAGGAGTCTGGGGGAGTTTGTGCCCAGTTGTGCATCCCTGGCAGGGGTGCTGAGCCAAGGAGGAAGGAGATGTCCCCTGCATCCTGAAGCCAAATATTCCCACCAAATTTAAACAGACTGAGATTTCATTGAGAAAAATCCCAATATTCTCCTTAATAAACCACTTTCATCACTTATAATCTCAATGACAAGGTAGGAAAATGGCACCTCCTGATATTTTGCCAGGGATTTCTCACAAATAAGCTGAAGACATATGTTTTATCATATTTTGAAAAGCGTAAAACACTGAAATCCCTTTATAACCCATGCAGACTGCATATAAAGTCACTTTTCTCTGATTACCACTCTGTTTCCCTGGGTGCATAAATAATTATTTTTTAGTCCTTTCACAAGCTTTATAGGAATCTAGGCATACAAATAATTGCTCAGCCCCTGTGTGCAAGGTGCAACAGGTTTTATAACTGAAAAAAAAATCTAGGGAGACTAAAAGCAAGAATCAAAAAGACACAGATTATAAAAAAGTATTTTATTTTGATTTTTCTTTGCAGTTTGAGAGAAGAGAGGGTTTTTTTTTCAATATGTCTAACAAATAGGACATGTAAGTTTTGATTGATCTCTGTTTACCATAGAAACAATACCGAATTTTTCTCTAAATGCATTATTTTACCCTTGTTTTTAAAGACAAACAACCGCCGAGACCCCTGTAAGTCTAGTATTAAAGATGATTTAAATAACGTTATTTCTCTGCCTCTTCATACATACAACCCTGCAGGGTTCCCCTTTCCTCAATTTTTTCCTTGAAGTTTTAGATATTTTCTATTTTAAGATTAATTTTATTGTATATAAAAATTCAGGATAAACTCTCAAAATTTGTTCTCTGATTTGCTCTCTTGAATATGATTTTTAATGCTGGGGCTTATTTTTATTCTCCAGATCCATCAATCACAATGCTACTATTTATTACTCTGGCTGTACTTTCTTTCCAATGCTATTCTTTCCTGATGCTATTTCACTTTTTGCTGAGGGACAGGAGCATATTTTTGCCTGTTTGTGTCAGATTAAAGTTGTTAAAGTTGTAGAAGAATACTAGAAAATCAGGGGTGTCCATTTATTATTTTTATTTATTGCTGTTGTTTATCCATTGCATTACCAATATTGATCCTGAATGTATCCTGACAGTCAGCTGTTTAGCATTAACAAATTTTTTCACTTCCACACTGAATTAAATCTCATTAAACCACTTCTGGATTGCAAGAAGTATCTGTGCTTTGAAGCTCTTGGTATTGGTTACATGGGGTAAAAAAAAAATTAAAAATCAGTATGACTACTAATGGAAACCTTTCTCCCAGGATCTTTTCTTCCTTTCCTCATCCTGGTAATTTCTTAATTCTTAATGCTGTTGGGTTTTTTTAAGATTAGTACTTCTTATGGTGGGACTGGACATGGATTTTTGTCAAAGGTTTTCTTTTAGGTTTACTACAGGAGAGTTGAAGCAAGTCCTCCTCAACTTTTGCCTTTTCTTAGTGTCTTTTAATCCTGTTTTGGATGTGCCTCACCCTTCTCCTAACATTGGAGGAAATGTACTATGCTATCAAATTTAGCTCAGAAGATACAACCAATCCTACCTCAGGAATTTATTTATGATGTTGATATTATTCAGGGTTTTTCCACCCCCATGAACCTTTTCCTTGCTTTACTTTGTAACCTTACAACATAGAAAAGGGATTTATTAACCCCTGCTCAAGCAGTACATAAACCAACAGCTACAACTCCACTCACACCATTCATTTTTAATACTGTCATTTGAAAATGTCAGGAGCCAGAGAGCTAAAGAGTCTGAGGACTAAATGAACAATTTGCCTGAGGTACAAATAAATGCTTCCAGGCTACTGGACAACTCCCAGCACCTTCATTTTTTACTTCCCAGTGTGTGACCTTGACAGATCAGATCAGCTTCTTTCCAAAAGGAGGAAAACAAGGGCAGGAAAAAATGGATGAAGGGTGGAATTGCATCTTTATTTATCTGAAAGCATTAATTCCATTCTTTTTTAGCCAACTGAATGGAGGATGGCACAATGAAGTGTCCATGACAGCAGGAAAATGAAAAGCCATCCACAGGTCACACCGGAGGCATTTTAAGGCAACTTTCTAGGAATGCTAATGCATCATTTAAGGCAGTGAGAATAATTTGCTCCCTTTGTTGGTTGGGTTTTTTAGGTAGCAGTTGAAAACACTGCACTTCCATGGGGCTCAAAAGGCAGCATGAAAGTTGTTTTCTGTGCATCACACGCACTGCTACAGCCACCCCTGCCCAAGCAGGAGACAGGAGCACCCTGGGCCTCTGCATCTCTGTGATTTAAGAGGCTCCAGTGCCATCACTCCTGTCCCTGGGATTACACTGGGAAGGAGAATGAGCACAGCAAGGAAGACAGGAGTGTTAAGCAGCTGCATAATTCCACCAGCCGTGGAAAGTGCTGCGGCTACAATTTTTGAGTACGTGAAAAAGAAGGAAGAATCTTACAGCAGGATTAAATGAAAGCCTGCATGGATAAGAATGAGCAGGGAGAAAATTTATCCCACAAGCAAGAAACAAGATCAGAAATTTATAACTCCACAGACGAATAAATATCAAGAAGGAGCTTGTAACTCGTGGAGGAGTAGAATGCACTGTGAGCTACAGGAATATCACTGAGTCAGGCTTCTCGGCTAAAAGCTGCTCACAACACCTTTACATATTTTATATCCTCACCTAAATTGCCTGTCTTGTGCATCTCAGGTGCTAACTAAAGGCCCGAGCATCCTAGGGAAGCCAAGACTGATTCCAAGTACAGCTACCAAGGGCAGTTCAGCTTTTTTCCAGACTTCCAGATTGTCTTGCATTAAGCTGAAGGGTGATAACTCTTATGTTTCCCCAAAGGGAAAGGCCAGCAATTGCTCAAAATTTTTCAAGAGCTGGAAAGAAAGGAACTGCTGGGGGTTTGTTTTTGGATGATGGAGTTGTTTGACAGAGGGAAAGGAAAAAAGGAAGTGATCAGACCACACACAAGAATTATTCACAGTTTTTTGAAAAAAAAAAAAATATACTCAGAAAACTGTCTCAGAGTTCTTGTCTCTGGTTTTCACTTTCCTACTCTGTTTTAATTGGCAATAAACTAAATTAATTTTCCTTATTTAGCCTGGTAGTTGGTATGTGGTCTCCCTGTCTGTATCTCAACCCATGAACTTTGTCATCTCATTCTCACATCCTCTTGAGGAGGAGGACTGTGAGTGGCCAGCAAAGATCCAACAACCACCACACTTAAAAATCCCCAAATTTAGAATGAGAATTTAACATGGAGTCTTCAAGAGAGCCAAAAAATTCCTGGTTTTCCTAATTTTTCCTTTTTTTTTTTCATATTCCACGTTCTTACCTAGAAAAATTTAAGTTCCCCTAATTCCTGTTTTCTTGTATTGTATTTGTAATAACCTGTATCAAGCTGTCTGGGTCTCAGACAATGTAACCACACAACGACCCTTCTGTGCTCAACTTTTTTTCTGTTGTCATTTATCCTTTGTGTCTTTTTCCTTGTACAGTCTGCTACAGTTTTAAATTGACATTTTATTTCCCTTTGGTACATGCTGTGATATCATGGATTAAAATGTGCAATAATAGCAATGCATAATAAGCAATAACAATTTGATTTTTTATAGAAAATTATTTTTTCATTCAGATTTTATAAAGAATGTATTACTTAAGTGCATAATAATTTTTAAAAGCATGGTTTTCTAGTTGTGAAATACACATAACACAGCAGGCAATAGAAAATATTGCTACAGCACACACCACTCACAGAAGAAAAAAAAACAATGTAAGCTTCTAAAAACACCTTACTATTTAAAAGAATGAGAAGTTTGCATTCTACTACATGACTTCTCCTGCTCAGTACAAGTTACTGCTCTGTACCTGTGAACTTCTACTTGAAATAATAATATTTTACAGGCTGTTTTTGTGAAGAGGTTTGTGAAAAAAACAATACCTACTGGTGATTTAATAATGGCAAAGAGCACTTAGGAAATAAGGGCAGTATTTTCAGCTGGAAGTTATTAAAAAGGTGCATTAGAGGGTAAAAAGAAAAGTATTATAGCCATGGAAGTGTTTCTAAATAACCACTTTTTATTGTGTTCTGTGAGCTATTAGCCTTCAGAAAGTTCAGCACAATAACATCTAGAGACAATACAGTAAAGAAAATACAGCAGTAAAGAAATCCTTTTGTGTATACATCACCTCTGCAAATACCAGCCAAAAAGCCACAAGGTCTAAAGACAAGCTTTGTAATTTCTCACTGCTTAAGCTGTAAATAATTGCTTTCTGTATGCTGAAATGTTTACTACAGGCATTAAATGTCAGCATCCACTGACCTTGTATCCTTGCTGTCAGGGCTGCACAGAGTTTTGCTGCAGGGGAAATAAGGCAACAACCAGAGAATCTGATCTAGGGCATTTTGTAAAGCTATTTATTTTCTGTGAGGTCCAATTTATCAGTTTTTTAGTCAATCATATATGTGGGCATACAATTAAAGTATAAAGATACAGTTTAGTGACCCTGATGCTGTACTTGATCATGGCATAAACACACAAAAAAAATTGAGCAAAGCACTTTAGCAAGTGCAACTACTCATTAAATTGATAGTTCCTATCATTTTCAAGGCACAAGCTGCACAAAATTTATCTCAATCACTAAAACAGCATCAAACTCCACTGCCCCAGGAAAAGACAAATTCATGCTCAGCCTTAAGTTTCAATTTCAGAATTCTCCAGCTTGTAAGTGAACTGAAGGGAATTCTGGGAAAAGGTGACTCTGGGAATAGGAAATTTTTGGCAAACAGAAGGTTCCTGAAAATTATTAAACTTGTGGCTACAAATGCATTTCTCTTCATCACTACGGACTAAAGCTAGAAAACCTAAAAGCTAACAACTAGGAATGAATAAATAATTCTCAGTGGTCATAACCTCACGGTCAGACCAAATCAAGTATCTGAGTCTATTCTTGCTTCTTTCTGCTCTACAGAAATGAACCATCTAACACTCCCATGGCATTTGTGTTTCACCCAAGCATTTATCAATGCCCATCAGAATGCTGATCTCTCTTTTTCTAAATGATAATGAAGGAACAAAGTCTTGTGAAAAAGTGTGGGTGGTGTTTGCTCTTCATTTGTGGCACTGCTCAGCTTTAATTTAGTTGGGCTTTGAGTAAGTGTTGCCAGTTGTTGGCAGAATATTGTTAATGGTTTATAAAATATTCTTTTAATTGATGAAATGCACCAGAGGCCTCTTAGGAAAATAAGCCAGGGTGTATTTATGTGCAAGTAAGCCTAAAATGGATACTGTTGAAAAGCAGAATGTCAGCCAAAATACCCCAGTCACTTATAACAAAGCACTTTTCAGACACTTTACTGACTCTAAACTTCCTCCCTTGAGTAGGAGAAGAGACTACATAAATGACATTATTTTTATTTTTATTCTGTGGGCTGATTGCTCCCTAGGTCAGCTACATCCTCAATTACAATTTAGACAATAATAGACAATTGCATTTAAGCATTTTTAAGTATTAATTCCTCCAGAGGATCATAGTCAAGAAAAGACAGATTATTTTCATGAATAATTCTTGTGAACTATGATATCAAATGCTTTAGTAAGTTCAGATATTAATCTAATGTATTGTGCTGTTCTCCCCAGAATCTGGAAATTAGAGTCAGTGGTTCAGAAAATTCCTCAGCAAGGCTGGAGGTCCTTGTGGCTGAAGCTATGAAATATAATATCTTTTGCTTTGAGGATGGATGGATCTGTTAATAAAAATGGGATAAGTATCCCTCATCTTTTCAAAGCTCCTGGAGGGACATGGGGCCTGATTACGGTGCATGTGAATGCGTTTGCTTGCACGCACTCTGCTTAGGCAGATCTGCACCAAGGCAGAGTGTGAATGAGATACATGCTGGATTTGAGCATCCCATAAATCATTTGGGATGATTGCTGAGGCCCTTTCCTTTGGCAGTGCCTTCTAAAAGTAACTGCTGGGATCAGCTCAGTGGGAAGTCCCTGAGATTAGAAGAAAATACCAAGCAAGGCCAGGTTATGGCTGAGATTTACATCTGTGTGCAGAAGTGGAAGGGCTTTTAAAAAGCTCTGTGTTGTCTGAGAAGTCAAGTTGGGTTCTCTCTTTGCAAACTTGCAAACGTTATTTTCCCAAAAATACAGAGATTGGGCAGGGGTGCAGGTGAGGTTTCTGCTCTCTGATGTGTGGGTCAAGGTTTGCTATCAGCACAGTGCTGCCATTACCAGAACAATATTTGCAAACTTCACCAGCACGAACAGACTCCACTCTGCTACATGTTCTCTAAAATGAGGCTGAAATCCTGGGAACACAACTAGCCCCAAAATAAACTTTATCAGGATTAACTGGAAACCTGACTGCAGGGTCTCCAAACCTCTGGTCCCTCCCTCTCCCATTCAAGAGCTTCCTCTAGGATTCCACAATAAAATATCTTGTTCAGAATTTTAAAGTTCCGGGAAAGCAAATAAGGGTTGTTGGTAGAATTTAATTTAAATTGCATCACTGAAAGTTGTTTTACGAAATGCTCTTGCCTTAGTTGCAGAAAGTTTTTTCTCCCTTTTGAACTTCAGTTTAGGTAAAACTCTGGAAAATCAAAAATCAAAGGGGCTCATTCCCCTCTTTTCCAACACAGATTACACAGAACTGTATCAAACAGTTATCTCTCCATGAATTAAAAAAAATAAGTTCCACTTTCTCTTCCTAATGAAAATCAGCTTGTGCCCCCCACTGCCAGGAACACACCTTCATGAATATGATTCCAAACCTTCTGTTATGAGAAACAAACAAAGGCAGAAGCAAACTTCAAAGAAAGTCACAATCTAAGATGAGCCACTGGAGATGAAGACTCTGATGACAAGACCCAAAGCAGATGAAAATTAGAAAGAAGGACAAGAGAAGAAGAGGTAGCAAATTTTTGTACTCAGAAATAAAACAAGCTAAGATGTGGGCAGTGAGGAAGGAAGGCAGTGGAAGTAGAAATTAATTATTAAGACTGATGTAACAGAATCACAGATGAGTGATTCTATATAAGAAAAAGGACAAAATCCATAGCAGAAATTTAACATCATAAAAGTCTGTCTTTTCACTCCTCTCTTATCACATTAAATTAAAAGGCTTGTTGGGGAATTTTCATGGTACCCCTTGAGGTAAATAAAGCACATTTGTGCTTAAAGATTAACAAACAGAAAATCAAAACCAAACAGCTGATTTAACAAACAACACATTGAGCAGAGTCCTACTGCCTTAAGCAGCTCTACAAGGAGTCCACAAAGCTGTGTCATCAGCCAATCCCCCATAGACTACAGTTTTAATTTCCTTTTACTGTAAAATAGTGACAACTATATTCTGCAATATAGTTTAACCCTGCCTCATTTGTATGCACCTGGGAATTTGCTAGGAAGCAAGCAGAACTTCCCCTTGCTCAAAAAACCTGACAAGCTCACATGGGATTCTCCAGCAGCTGAAAATTAGAGTGCTAATACTCTCATGCATGCATATTTCTCGTGGTGTTTCCACAGTGTTTGCATTCCATAAGCACTTTTAGTGCTGATGTAACACCTTCTGTTTCACGGATGAGCAGAACCAGCTCTGGCCAGTTACTCAAGATCAAGCTGAAAGTAAATTATCTCAGACAACAAGGGAATACTGTGAAAATTCTGTGCAAGTGTGACTCGAATAAAACATGGCACACAGCGATGAGGAAAAGAAAGCTGTTCTTGGTTCAGTTGGCTGGACAAAGCTTCGAAGTTGTGGAATTCTCCCTTTGCAGAAATCCTGTCTGCTTGTACCCTAAACTATTTGAATCTATGGAATTTTAGGTAATCAATTTTAAATGGGATGGAACACTTTTATCCTGTCAAAATCATCAGCTCAGTCCATGGTTATGACATTTGCACTTTGAAAATGCATGCCCAGTAATGCTGCACTTGCAGACAGAAAGAAATACTTCATGATGGAGGTAAAAATATTGCCACCAAGTTTTAAAATTTGACTCCAAGAAATAAGGGGTTTATTACTTCATAGAATCATTAAGGCTGGAAAAGACCTCCAAGGTGGTCAGGTCCTACCATCGTCTGAGCACCACCATGCTTATTGAAGTATTTTATGAAGATACCTGTTAATGTGTTTGTAGTCCTGATTCAAACAGCAGCCACACAGATTTACAGCTATGCTGGAGCAGTTGAGAGCCTGTTTTATCTTTCGGAAGCCCACAGTTTTGATCTGGGTGCTTCTTGTAGAAAATTGTTTACAGTGAGAATATTTCTCTACACCAGATTTTTCCATAAACATTCCAGGGTGGTTCTGTTTTTCTGTGTAAGTGAAAACAGCTTTTCAACTCAACTAGGTCAAGTCTCTAACAAACAAACTGATAGTTATGATGTGCATTCTGTCACAGGTAAATAATAAAAAAGTGTTTTGGACTGGGGGTGTGGTGTGTGAGCTGCAGGGAGAACGAAACTAAACTGAAGCTTTCTGTCTCTTCAAATGAACCACAATAATAAAATAAAATACAACATTCAGAGTCTTCTTTTCTATTCTGTTTCAATTCCCTTCTACCACTTCTGGCAGGAGAATAAAGTCAGCTGTAAAAGAATTTAGTTAAGCAGAATAAACTGGCAAGAAGCCACTGCTTGAAGCCCCTCAGCTGAGTGCAGCCTTAGGCTTGTGTGTGCTGGAAAAGGAAATGTGGGAGACACTCTGAACCCACCCCTGAGGATCAGCTGCACCTTTCACCTCCATCAGAAATTTCTGTGCTGTGCCCACAGGTGTAGGAATGCCCAGTATTACAGATTTTTCTTTGGACTGCAAGGGAATTCTCAGTGACATAATTTCTCAGGAATAGGGATCATGGTTTAGCCAGCCTTAATCCTCAATTGAATTTCTCCTCTCCTTGTGACCAACCTTTACTGTGGACACAAGATCTCAACATAGAAATTGATTTTTCACAAAAGTAACCTTCAACGGCAAAGAGTTTATGTTTTTGGAGGCAGACCAAATGCTGGAACAGTGGTGCCCAGGTCAACAAGGAGATGTGATAAATGCTAATGACTCACTGAAGGAATTCAAGAATGACAAAATACAGAGGGAAAAAAAAGAAGTGGCTGTTGCTGCATGTGTCATCTCCTGTGCATAGCACAGGGCATGAAAACTCGTAATCCTTCCTTTCTGACTGAGAGTTCTGCAAATATTTCCCTTTACCAGAGCAGTCAATATTGTTAGGTATCTGTTCAGAAAAGGGCCAAAACAGTAAGACATCTGTTTCCCAAGAGACATGATAGCACTTCTGGCACCTTTTGATAGTCTTTTAATGCTACACTGATAATATTCAATCATAGTGTAGCAGCAATGGCAAACTTGAAGTGTCCTTTTAAAGAAAACTTGTTTTAAATTTGTGCTTTCACTACCCTTCAGTCTCTGTGAATAGTGAGACTTAATTAATTATTGTGTGTCCTCTTTGCATGTAGGCAGAAAATTTCTTTTTAGCTGGCAATTTAAAAGCATTACATACATTTTTCTTTATTTCAATAGCCTTGCATCAGCTTTCAAATTCTATGATGTTTCAGGAAAAACTATGAAGGACACATTAATACAGGAGGCAAATTTTTCAAATCATTTGCTTTTGTACAGCCTTCCACACAGCTGGTTCCTGTCAGGGATGTTCTCTCTTCTGCCAGAGCTCCTCTCCTGTTTTCCCTCTCTTCTGAACAAGTGAATGGTAATATGTTGCCTCATCCTTGAAAATCCAAAGCTTTAGAATAACATGTTTTCAGCCCAGTTTTTGGGACTTAGTGAGCCAATCACATTAGTGGCACTGAGTGTTGAAGTTCCTGTTTCATGGTGGAAAGGAAATTGGAATGAAAAGCTGATAGAAATCAACGTGATGAAATCCCAAAGTTGTCAATTCTGTCAAAGAGTTCCTGCCAATGCAAACTTCAAATATTAATTTAAAACAAAAAAAGAGTGACTTGTCTGTTTTTCCTCAACTGTGTTGAGGGCCACACTCACTTTCTACTTTCCTGGTTGCCTTTTGAGAAGGATTTATTTTCTCTTTTTATTTTTGGGGTTTTTCAGCTAGTTTTAGCAATAAACAATTTCAATGTATATGAAGTATAATAGTGCCAGTCAATTACTTATCCCTTTTTAAGTCCTTCCTAAAAATACCCTATTTGCCAAAGAAATACAAGGCTGTCTGCATTAAAGACTGAGAGATGCTGCAGTAATGGGCACACTTTTAATTTTCTCTCAGAAGCAGCTCACTCAGCTTTAAACTATTCAGAAGTTTAACTAGTCATTCCTTAAGACTACTTAAGGTGGGAAATGCTAGAGGGCACAAAGAGATCTCTGGGGACTAATTCTTCATTTTTGTACACAAGGCAAAAATATAAAAACAAGACTGGTAGTTGTTAAGGTAACTCCAA
The DNA here is from genome assembly GCA_009812075.1 of Sialia sialis. Lineage (NCBI taxonomy): Eukaryota > Metazoa > Chordata > Aves > Passeriformes > Turdidae > Sialia > Sialia sialis. Next base: position 4,757,090 of record VRYO01001717.1, on the reverse strand, counting down.
GTGTCAGCGAACATAGGCTCAGCCCAAAACTTCTGCTTATGAGAGCAACCTATTTTCCAGGATAGCTGATCAGTTGGCTTCTGCATGGAGCAATGACGGGATTCATAACTATGAAGCTCAGTATTTTTACAATGTACTTTTTCCTTTCTTTAAAAGAAAAAAAGGAAGACAGCTTCATTCAGACAAGTAATCCTCTGAAGACACATGACAACTTTAGAGTTTTACCTTCAAGGTCTTAACTTTTTGATTCTGAGACCATACTGTGTATAGAAGGTTAATTCAGTGATACTAGAACAAGAATGGAAAGTAGCAAACTCAGAAATACACTGGAGATAAGACTTGACATGCTTTAATGGAGAAAGATAGGCTGTTTTTGAAAACCCTCTTGCTTTTACGGGATTTTCCTTTTCTTTTCAGAAGAATTTGTTGTTAAAGTCTCACCTTCAGAACTTAAACAAGAATAGAAAATAATCACATCTATCAGACCTGAACTAATATTTTCTCCCTCTTTCTCTATTCTACTTGAGATGCTGAATAACAAAACCAAATATAAAATTATTTCATAAATATTGCTCTCTAAAGTCATCAAATCTGTAAAGAAAGCAGAAAAAAAACCTAAATGAGGTGGTCACTTGGAAAATCATGGCGGGTACTTTTTAGAAGCAATGCAGGATGACTTTTTTTTTATTCCAAGGAACATCTTTTTCTAAAATGGTGGGCTCACAAGGCAAAAGCTGTGTATCACGGATGTTCAGTTGTTAATACAGGAACATGAGATAAAGATGTGGAAATTCCTGAACAAAACCTCCCATAGTTCTCACAACCAAAACCAGCAGTTGAAACTGATGGATGCCAACCCTGAAGCACACAGACTGGGCTGAATTACCTGTAAAAATGCATGCAATCATATCTCTGTCTTGGAACTAATTCTGACTCAGTGGACCAACCATACCAGCATTGGAGCAAAAAATTATAACAATAGTTGGGTTCTGAGCTTGCAACAGTGTAAATCTTTACTGGATTGTCACCAGATCACTCTGTGCCTGAGCAGAGTCACAAAACCTACTAAAAAGCCACTCAATAATAAGCACAATCAAAACCTGGGGAGAACCTTTAACTTTTAGTTAATCTGTTTCTCAAGCTTTCAGGCAAGTTTTCTCTAGCAAAGAAGCCAAGAAAGGATTATTTTATGAAAATAAACCTTGTCCCTCCCATCAGTTACAATTTTTTTCTTCTTGGAATGAATCAAATCTGCTGCCTCCAATTCATTACCATTTGGACTAGTTTCAATGTGGAAATATCTTTCTTGCACAAACAACATAAATCCTGATGATGCCAACATATTGATGTACCCAACCTTGTGACATCAGCAGCAGCTTTCAAGATATGTCCAATTTTGCATGTTTCCTAAGTCACTGCTGGGTCAGTCATTAATTACGAACTCATTGCCAATGGTTTTCCAAAGCATGGTTAGATACATCAGACATACCAGCAGCACCCGTCAGCCCCCAAGGCAAGAGAACAGACTTAGTTGTACCAAAAATGTAACATGATCAAGTGTTCATCATCCCAGACTCAGTTTGAAGCCTAGTTCTTCTGGAATCAGCTAAAAGCAGATTTGGAGAATAGGACAAAACTGTCCAGGAGGCCATTTATCAGCATCATCTCACTGAAGAGCTGCTCTCATCTACTTTTATCCCACAAGTAAAATTTGTGAAGTGGTTATAAAAACCCTGGTGAGAATCACTTCTGAGATCAAGCAGACTCCAGATAATTCAGCAGAGTATGCCAGCACTGTTTCTTTCCCTGTCAAGGGGATGACAAACTAAATCAAAACAAAACATACTCCATTATTTGGCCCCAGTAGTTTAAGCAGTGTAAGATCACAAGAACAGCTAAGCAGCCCCAAGGACCCACTAATACATCACAAGTACATCAGGGGCTAAGTTAAATCCTGGATTGTGGTCTACCACTCCTAAAGCCAATCCTAAAATGCTGAGGAACGCACCTAAAGGCAAATATTTACCTTCCAGAGAGAAAAGAACTCCAAATGAATGCAATTGAAGCAAGTCTGGAATCCATGTAGGTTCTAGCAAGCTTACTCTTAGAAAAAAAACAGTGTCCAGTCTATGCCATATTGAATTTTTATATGTTGACAATATCTTCAGCTTACTTTTAATCTAAACCAGGACAATTTTCCCCTATAAATCCATGTATTGATCCTCCTTGCTTCTCCTGAAGCCTTATGCAACCCTGAGCCCACTCAGTATATGTCTGTTTAAGAAACAGATGCTTCTCTCTATTACAGTAATTTCACGATTATAAGCCGCACCCTTTTCATTGAAGAATCCAGCCTACCCCAACAGTGCGGCTTATATTCAGGTGCAGCTTATCTATGGACAAATCCCAGTGAAATGTCAACCTGGAAGTGAGAGCCAGCCAGGAGGGCGCCTGGGGCTGCCTTTAAAGGCTTCGCTGGTCTATGAAAACTGTTTGCAACTTGAGCACCTGACACCAAACCCAGCCGGCAGCGATTCTGTTACCAATTTGTTACTTTGTTGAACATGGATCCTTATTCAGGTGCAGCTTATATATGGACAAATCCCGTGGTCTACCCGGCTACCGAGGGGTGCAGCTTATAATCAGGTGTGGCTTATAATTGTGAAATTACTGTATATATATTTTGAATTAGATGCTCTCCATGAGGCAACAAACTGGATGTTTCAAAGAGAAAGGACAAGTTTTCCACAGCTCTTTTACCATTGTTTGGCTGGGATGGAGTTAATTGTCTCTGTTATAGATGGTATGGGGTTGTGTTTGGATATGTGATAAAAACAGTGTTGATATCACAGGCTTAAGTTTTTGTGGAAAGCTGGTAGACACTGATGCTTTTTTTTGCACTGCCATCAAATATATAACACTACTTGTCTCAGTAGAGTTTTGATTTAAATAACATATGTATTTGTAGGTGAGAGAGAAATATTAAATATATAATTATTCATTATGGATTTGGGTATCAGAATCTAGCTCTTAGCAGAAATTTCCGGGGTGGCACATAGAATAAAGAGTTAAAGGTGTGTGCTGCTGATGGGAAGTAGATAATAAAATCTTGCTGTTTTATTGCTTGCATGCGCAAGCTTTGGCTTTTCCTTGAGTAAACTGACTTGTCCTGACCTATGAGGGTTTTTCTCAACTTCCCCAGGGCACAAAGGAAGGCTGATGGATGCGTAATTTCCTCAATCCTCTTTTAAGCCCTTGTACATAGGGGTGACATTAACTTTCTTCCAGTCTTCTGGGACATCCCCTGACCTCCACAACTCCTCAAAGATTATGGGGTGCAGCCTCGAAATTACATCAGCCAGCTCAATATTAACATCCTCAGCACTTATAAGGGTCAAGCTCCTCTAACAGCTCATATGCAACTCTTCCTTTGCTGGTGGTGGTTGTGTTTGCATGGGCCTGGATTGGTGTTCCCAAGGACTGGGTTCCAATAATGATGGTGAGGAAGCATGAAGGATGTGTTGAGAACCTCGATTTTTTCAGCTTTATTGGTGACACCTCTCCTGTTAAACCGTGGGTTTGTATTTTTCTTCTGTTTCTGCTTGTTGTTTCAATACCTGATGGACCTTTCCTTGTCATTTTTTGACATCTCTGGCCAATGTCAGTTTGAGCTGAGGCTTTTATTACTGCAGGTTGGCACACCCTGGCTATGCCCTTGGAGTTCTCAGTGACTGCTTTTCCATCTCTGATACTCTTTCTTTTAGATTTGAGCAGACCCAGAAGCTCACAGCAAGCCAAGGGCATTCCTTTCTTCTGTCTTCTTCTCTTCCCTTTGAAAGGCGTGAATGTCTTTTTTGCTTCCAGGAGAATGTTCCAGAATAACCTCAGCACACACTAGTTCCTTTATCCTTGAGGGAATCTTCCCACAGACTCCCTCCCAGCTGAGTTCTGAGCAAGGTCAACTTTGTTCTTCTGAAATCCAAATCCTCTGTCTCAGTATAAACCTCCAGGATCCCAAAGTGCACAGTGCCGTGATCACTGCAGTCAAGGCCATCACTGACTGAGGAATTACAAAGCAGGATTTCTTGGTTTGGGAGCAGCAATTCCAGCAGCAGCTCATTCTGGCTGGCATCTATAAAAAATGTAGCAGTGCTCCAGGCATTCCTTCATGCCACATGAACTGACATGTGAGCTCCTGAATTGCACTTCCACCATGCCTTCAGTTTAAAGCCCACCTCACCAAGTTGGCCAACCTACTACCACATGTTCACAAATATTTTTATTTGCATATTAATGCTGCAGCACAGAACACTTCCAAGTCATCATACCCCCTGCAAGCTCATGGTTTATTTCTGAATTAATACATCCCTGATCAGTATCTCTAATGGAAAGCTAAACCAAAAGGGGCTTGTCTAAAACTGGCTTATTTTTCAATTTTTTTAATAAGACAACAGTAAAATACAAGTGATGCTGAAATGAAAATAATTATTCATTTTAGGAAGATTTCTGTGAAAAATTCAGCTATTCTGTCTTGTTCTTGAGGGTATCATTAGTGGTTTGGAAATTTGGATGCATCAATTTTTTTTTTTTAAGGTAACTTGTGTCCTAAAGGGTTGTGTATGAATATTTTATCCCAGATTATTTTATGGCTGTGGGAATTCACCAATAAAGTTCCATTTATCTGACAAAGCACAGTGACTCAATTTCTATTGCCTTTTCAGTTGTTTAATTCAGAGCCATTAGGAGAGCATGTCCATCCCTCATTATTTTTGAGAAATGGCAAATTTGATGAAATGGAAATTACACCAAAAAGAATTATTTCTCTCTTTCATCTTTAATTTCAGATTTGTGTGAACTCATGCAACTCTAACTTACCTAAAGGCTTGGATTGCTGATTTTGTTGTTATTTTACCTCAGATTTTTTTAATTCTCATTGTGGAAAGAAAAAAAAAATGCTCAATCTCTGTATTGGTAATGAACCATTTGTGCACAACTTGCACTAGCTGAATTTAATTTAGATATTCTTCCTGAGCTAAAGCTTGGTCAGCATTCCTACCTATACAAGTTTACTTCCACTTCTGTTATCTGACTGCTCTAAATTAGCCATTATCCTCAAGCATATAATGATGTAGAACCAAATATTCAGGTGAGAATGATTCCCAGCAAGCAATGATGCAAAACTATCCTTAAATAAAACTGCAAAACTATAGAGCATTTTGAAAATTGAAATAGGCTGTTTGCATACTCTTCAAATGAACATGTTTAAGTCAGGTGTTTGCCTGCAAGGCACAGTGCACCCTTTAAAACAGAAATATGCATCGAGCTTGGAGAGGTTCATGGGATTCCCTGTCCAGTGTGTGTTCCTGCCACTGGTTTAAAGGCTCTAAGTATCCCTATTGAATTGAATAAAAGGTGTCATGGTAGTAAAGAATTGAGTTCAACATATGGCCTATGGCAGCTCAGTATTTTAATCCCCAGAGAGCTTTTATATGATTTCATGCTTCACTGCAGTCATCTAAGAAACAAGGATAATAAACACGTCTTTTTCCAACTCCCTTTTAACTTCCTGTTTTATTACTTAAATAGACATATATTTTTATATATACAAGTGAGTATCCATATGTTTTCTCTGCACAGGTCAGTGTTCCTTCTCAACATGTGTGAAGCTTTTTGGCAGCTCTCACAGCTGTGTCATCTGTACAAAACCCTGCCTTCTTCAGATGAGAAATGCTGTGGGTCAAACAAGATACTTTCCCTATATTTTCCCTATATTTCCCTATATTTTTTCTACTATTGTCTACCCACATGATTTCCTCCCCCTTTTCTTCTTGGCTGACTATGTGAACTATTCCTCCTTACCCCACTCTGAAGAATTTTTAGTCCCTGAACTAAAGGCGAGACTTTGGTGTAGAGCAAAAGACTTTTTAGACAACTAAACTAGAGGAAACATCGAAAAGGAAATAAGAAGGGGAAAAAAGAGTATATTGATTTGAGGGGAAATTATGACTGGATTCAAATGCTTCTCTTCTGCTTTGTTAAAACGAAATCTTTAAGGAAACCACCCTGATCTCTCATGAGCTGCAAAGCATCAGACACCACAGGAACACACATTCCCAGGAAATATCGGAAATTGTTCAAGTGCCTTCCTTTAGGTCTGGGCTAACACAGCCTTTTGATCACTCGTTAGGATCTTGTTTCATCTTTTCAGCTCACTGATCTTGCCTGGATTTGTCAAGCTTTTCATCATTTTCCTCCTCTGCAGGCTGGTTATCGGTTACATCTCCCCACGAAACTCTGCCAAGGCAGTCTGGCTAACTATCTGCTGGAGCTAGGAGCTAATAAATCTTTCCAGGAGCACAAGTAGCCCTAAGAATGCTCTGAATTTAAACTCTGTCTTATGCCCTCGGCTCAGCAGAAAAATTCCCTCTCTGAGAACAGAAGTTCCTGCTCTTAAGTAAAGCTGAAAATTCTTGAAGTGGCAAAATATTCCCTAAATCTGGGCTGAAGTTTTACTCTGGATAACCAATCAGAGCTGGGTGCCGCCTGAGAAGCTAAACCTTAACCGTCCTGGCTTTTACTTCAGTCTTTGAAAACTGATCTAATTGCCTGTTATATTTCCCTTCCCTAGGGAAACACATTGCTGTTTGGAGTGAGATTCCTTATGGGTTCATTGCAAAACACATTCAAATTTCTTAAAGGTCAGAAATCAATAAAATGAAGCGTCACTGAATAAAAGCCCATCAAGGAAGGAGAAGCTCATCCCTAAATTCATTTTTTTCCCTATGATCTCTTCAGATAGTCTGCTAGAAAAGTGATTGTGATAGATTTGGAAAGATTTTGTTGTGTTTCCTCCTCTAGGTCTGGATCATGCTGGAGCATCAAATAAAGGGTACATTGTTCCCTGCCAGTAAATACTGCTTTTTTTCTTGCTTTTTGGGAGAATTTAAAACACAGTAGAGAACGAGATTCTGAAATTTTTCTCCAATGTTCTAAAGAGTCATTGTTCAAACAGGAAATAAAATAATCATGCCAATATTATATGTATTATTTTAACATTCAAATAGATTTAATGTGTTTTGTCTGTATGAGGATTTCAGATAGTTATGAAAGAAGATTTCTTTCTATGCTAGGCTTTCTCAAGCTCAGAGTTCTTGCACTCCCTGACACATATTATCCTTTCTGTTGATGAAATATGAGATTTACAATAAGCTCTACATCGTTCTTTACACTTTGATGAATGTTACACTTATTCCTAAATTTATGAGCAAATGAAAAGCTTTTACAGCTATGGAATAGGAAACAGAAAATTGTTTTCTCATTTTAATAACTTTAATTAAATTTTCCTGTGTACTGTAGTTTTAACACTCAAGAACAGGAATAGATACACCAGCAAGTAATAAATCAGCCTTGCTGATAACAGCCTCTGTTATTTCCCACCATGAGTGTGAATGTTACAGATTTATGTTCTGGTAATTCATCACTCTCCATCCATTATCCTGTGAATAATTTGTTGTGTTTATAATAACCAATTCTAAAACTCGTTATATTTAAATCCTCAGAAACTAGAAAGGGCATAAATTTGACTGTTAAAAAAAAAGTCCTGAGTATGAAACCAGCTGCCTTGGTAAAATGCAGATCCACAGTTCCAACTTTTTAATTTCAGGGGAAATAAAACAGTATTTTCCTGCTGCAGGAAGGGATTGTGGTAAAACCTCTGTCATGACAACTGGAAGTATATTAAGAAGCAAAGATTAGCCCAAAACTACAAGCTCAGTCTCCTAATGGTTGTAACCTGACTTTCATTAAATTAAATGCATTACTTCATTTGGTGTATTTTTGTTACATGCAAACCTAATCAGCTTTGCTATCTAAGATCTTTACAATCTTTTTTATTTAATCTATCTCATAGCATGGCTCTGGTGATCAGCCAAAGGTTGGACTACATGATCACAGAGCTCTTTCCAACCTTAATGATACTGTGATTCATGATTCACATGACATTGAATGTTTGGATTTTGTTATAATCTAATTTTCAAAACATCAGAACTCTGAAACCATTGAAATGGGAAATGTATGCTGGAGTAAATAACTGAATGGAAAAATTTAAAACTCTGCACAAGCACTTGGGGCTGTGTCAGAGGAGGTTGAGGTGGATATTAGGAAAAGGTTCCCCCAGAGCAAGGCC
>VRYO01001717.1:4690342-4747905 GCA_009812075.1 Sialia sialis | reverse complement strand
AGGCGCATTTCCAGGTTCGGGTCAAAATTTCAGTCAAAAAGGCGTGCCTTGTACGTGTGAAATTACTGTACACTACATGATGGGAAGCAAACCATCACCTGGTGGAACTTGCTTTGTGACCCAAAATTCCACACTGGGCTTGCTTTGAGCATTGAAGATGGCAGAGACACTTGAGAAACAGTAGTTTTCCCCAGAGATGTGTTTTCTTTTGATGAAAGTATTGAAATGCCAGTTGCAAATGTGTTTTTCTAAAGATAGACTCCTTTAAATTGCTTGCAGATAAGCATCATGCCATGACAGCATTCCAAACCAGAGTAGGGCACCACATGGCTGCCATGTGCTCAGACCCTTCACACCCACTCCTGAGCTGGGAATTGAGAGAGCCTGAAAAAAACACTCAGAACCTCAGATGTCAAAGGATATGGCCAAAATAATAAGCAGAAAATAGAAGACACAAATTTGAAAAATAAATTATATTAAAGGGAAAAAAACTTGATTAGCACAGTACAAAACTCATGAATCTTGTAAAAGCAGAAGTTGTTTTACACATTAATTTTGAATCCTACTTCCAAATTACCAGTGGTGGGTGGAGAAATTACAGAAGAGATCCTGAAGCTTGCCCAGGCTACCTGAGAGTTCCTTGTGGCACAACCTCTAAACAAATCCAGGTCCAGCAAATGGCAACACTGCCTTTGCAGTGATTTTCACAATCAATTTTTTATTGTTGATGTATCTGTGTAATATAAAATATTTTAAATGGGAGGATTTTGCAAGTCTTGGGAAAAATTTTGAGTTTGAAAACCTAAGAGGAGTTAATCAAGACATTGCACACTTGGCATCACATTTGTAGTGAAAGCTTAAGCTTAATGCTGAATTCATTGCACCTTCTTATACAGGTGTGACTGGCACTGTGGATAATCCATGAGTGAAAGACTGAAAAAAAGACCTGAGGAAAATATATCCAATGATATGCAGACTACAAAAACTGAGGGGAAAAAATATTCCTACAAAAAAAAAAAAGAAATTACAGAGATAGATGTGACAATAATGAAATAACTCAAGTGTTAAACTCTTGCAGAGCATTTAAGGTTCCATTTTTTTTCTGAAAAAAAACAAAAAAATAACCCAAACAAACAAAACAAAACAAAAATAAAACAAACCTGCCAAAAAGAAAACAAAAACAAACAAAACAAATAAACAAACAAAAAAAAAAAAAAAAAAAAACAAGTCCAAAAAATTTTGTTATGAACAGGTGCTAATTGTGCCACCAGGATCACAGGAATCTCAGGACATCTCTAGTCTCACTCCTGCCCAAAGCAGGAGCAGCTCTAAGGTCAGACCAGATTGCTCAGAACTTTATTCAGCTGGGTGGTGAAAACCACCAAGGATGGGGAAAAACTGATTTATCTGCTTTGATTCTTGAATTATTGTAGGGCTGTGAAGGAAATCAATTTTTCCAGACAGATTTCCAGTCACAGGATGTATGAAAATATTTCAGTGGGCCATGCCTAAGCAACACAGGGTATCAAATCTGGCTCCAAGCACATGCAGATACATTATCACAATAATTTAAATTACATCAAGTGAAGAGTGTATATAAAGCAAGAAATCCTTTCTAAATGAATCCATAAAAAAGAATAATAATTTGCAAGAGAGTGGTTAACAAAAGCCTTGCAGTGTTTGAAACTAGACAAGTATGGTCTGAATTTATAAAAATAACGATGTTGTAAGAGCAGATCACCTGCTCTAGGAAAAAAAAAATATTTAGGGGAAAAAAGGAATTGAGAGAACTTCAGCTCTGCTTAGGATATTTACTGTTCATGCAGGCTGAAAGCAAAACAATAGGAATGTCCTCTAAAAATTGTTTAACAGCAGTAAATGTCCAGAGAACATATAATGCTAGAAATAATTAAAATTGTTCTTGGTAAGTACTGGAAATAGCACAGAAAAGAGAGACATGGTGAACCTGCAATGCTTCCCTCAAACAAATGGAAGCTACCTACTGGGTAGTTTAGTGTTTATTCATTTATCAAAAAAACAACTATCTTAAAAAGTGATCAGGAGATAGCATAGGTCATGTTCTTGAAATAAAAGCCTGCCGTCAATGCTGCCTGTGAAAAACGCAGCACGGGCAAAGTATGTGCAGAAATATAAAATTAATAGAAATTACACAACACTAATGTCAGCTTGCTGAAAAATCTCCCTTTTTATCACTTCATGATACAAGTAGATTGGCTGCTGCTTTAAACCTTGAAATCACCGATATTCTCATTCTTATGTTTGCATTTCACCCAATCACAGGATTGTTAAGGTTGGAAAATCAACCCACAACCACCACCAGGTTCACCACTAAACCACGTCCTCAAGTGTCACAGCCACACAATTTTGGAACAGTTCAAGGCACGGTGGCTCCATCCCTGCCCTAGGCAGCCCATGACAATGCCTGACCACCCTCTCTGTGAGGAAATTTTATCTGAGCTAAACCTCCCTTGATACAAATTAGGGCCACTTCCTCTTGTCCTGGCAGTTTGCTCAAGGATGACTTTTCATCGTTGATTATTTCAACATTTAGAACACCCTGTCAGCCCAGGCTGTGCAAGCACACACTGGGATATTGTTCAGATTTAGAAAGGGGTGTTAGCTGCACTTGCCAAAAAGCCACAATCCCTGCAAGGTTACAATTCATCCTGAATATGAATGATCTCTAATATCAGGCCCTCCAACTTTTAAATTATACAAAATTCAAAGCAGCTGGAAGAAGAAAGACAGAAATTAAAAATCAATTTATGCATTGATTTCTATCTGTCGATTCCTGACTTTCATTTTACCAGTTCAACAGGTATACATCAATAAATGGAGTCCTAGCCCTTGAGAAAAAGGTAGGAAACTTAAAGTAATCTCTCAAAAAAAAAACCGCCATCAGTTTTAATTTTTCTTGATTAGAATCATGATATGGCATTAAGGACTCTGGGTCTTCAAAATAAAACATGGCAGACTGTAGTAAAAGCAAACATTGGAATCTCAAAAATATATTCTTTAGAATTAACTCACAATTCATATTTAGAATTTAGAAACTTTAGAATCTTCAAACAAAATGTCCAAAATGTGCCTAAGGTATCTAAAGGGGGACCAAACAAATTTGTAACCAACCACTACAGAGAAGTTTATAACAAAGTTTCCAAATATAAAAATATTAGTCAGGAAATGTTGGGGTTTAACAGAGCCAACCACAAAGTATAGAAATAAAGCCTTGTCACTATACAGAGCGAAAATTTAATTTCTGAAAATTAAAATTGCTTCATTAAACAGAATAAAATTAAAATATAATTATTTTCAATAACATCCACATTTGCCAACCTTTTCCCATTTTTTCTTTTCAAAATGGTAATTCTCTTTCCAAGTGAGACTATCTTTTCAACAACAAACACCAAAACAAGAATCCTTTGAATTTCTATTGTCACTAAATAGTTTTCTCTTATTTGTGCATTCAAAATAATATTAAACCTTTGTTTTTTCTTGTTAAATACTCCAGTTCTTTACTATCACCAATTAGTAACTGAAGGAAGAGAGACTAAACCATAAAAATAACAGAGATCTAATAGAGGACAGAGAAATTAAATACATAATGCAACTAAATGGATAAAAACAGTCAACAGCCCTTCCAGACTTTGTATTTCACATCCCTATCATCCACTCTTCAGTAATCTCTTTGTTTTATATTACCTGGAACACATTTTGGACAGTATATTATAGCTGTGTATTATATCTTCTCTGTAATCTCCTCATACCTAAAGAAATTTATATTTATATTTAAATTAAATTAAATTAAATATATATAAAATAAATTACATACATTAAATAAAATAAAGAGCTGTCCATGCAATCATATGGTTTTGTCACAGCTATAATTTGTCCTACAGAAGAATGCAAAGTCATTTACACTCTAAAATATAATATCTGGTAATTTTATTGGAATTGTAGAGAGCAAAAAAGATGTGTTTCCTTTTTTTCAATGTAAATAAATAAAAATCATTTTTAAAATAAAATCCACATGCACAAATATTGGCATTATCTTCTTAAATAAAACAGCATTGCAAGATTGAACTTACAAGAGCTACACACAACTTTATTAAAATAAAGGACATCGCTGTGCACATTTCTTCAATATTTCAATTCATTCAGCCTCAGAAAAATAATTTTAGCCAATAAGCCAAAGTTACTAATTTGAGATAAATCTCCTCATTTCAGAGCAGATTAATGGCTGCCATGCATGCATTTCTTGCTTTCTCTGCTTGTCTCTAACCTGAATTGTGAGATATGCTGCACACACTGCAAGATACACTGCAAATACAATGGTAACACCCAAGATAATTCATATGTATATGTACTTCTTGGAGCTGTGTTCTTTAATATCTGTGTTGATATTAAAAGAAAAAGGAAAAGCAAACCTTCTTCTGCTCTGTTAATAAAAAATATCAAGAGAATTCCCTTTCTGTATTACAGTTTAACCTTATAACCTTGCTATGTATTATTTTTTCAATTAGCCTATACTGTAAAGTAAAATAATTTTCATTATTTCTTAACATAAGCAGAATTTTTTTTTCTCATTTTCTAGCTACTAGAGGCAGAGGGAGCCATCCTTTACTGATTGCCTGGTCTTGGCTCAAGCTAATTTAATAGCTAACACACACAGTGATGATGTTATTATGGGATGGTACTTTGGAATGTGAGTAAAAAAGCCAACAAGAAAAACATAACATCTTGATAAAGACACTATGTTTTTGGTTAGGAAGGATATTATTTAAGTTTTCACTTGTTTGTGTTTTCTCAACTGAGAATAAAGCAAGTAAATATTTTGACTTTGATTAATATGCAAAAACTATTTTCATTTGTATAGTGGCTTTAAAAAATACAAAATAGCTTTTTTTTTTAAGGTCTTAGAAAAACCTTGAGGTGTATATAGACTGAATCACTCCATCCACCACTGAAGTGAAACTACTACTGACATGAAATACGAAAAGTGTTTCAGTTCATGGCAGCAGAGTCAGGCACAGGAAAAGAACCAAAGAACAGCTTCTCAGTGTAGAGCCAAAGGGAGAACAAACTGCATGAATGGAAAGGGAGCCAGGCTTTGGAGCTCCCATCCCTTTCCTTTCACATTTCTGTGCCTTTTGGGTCAAGCAGTGTCACAGGAACCCTTTGGCCAAGATGCTCAGACAGATTACAGGTCTCATATCTTCCAGTCAGGTGTGATTATTTTTATAGATAGATCTTTGCCAACTATATAAACACTTTTTTTTCCTCTCTGTTGTAAGAAATAACTGCAGTGTTGACAACTACTACAGCAATAGTTCAATGGCACTGATTTTTACCCCATCTTCTGCAATTTGGCTATTGACAGCTTTATTCATAAGCCCACACTGAGTGACTTGCTGAATTGTTTCAACCCCTGGTGTCTCAGGTATCAGCTCTCTTCAGAGCCTCTACCCACTGAAGAACAGCATTTTCTCACCAAGAAAAACAGCAAGACTTTCCTCTGCATTCCCAGGAGATGTTCCTCCCTGCTGGCATGTGGAAGAAGTGTGTTGTCCATGCTGCTTGCTCTTCCCAGGAGCAGCAGCTGGGACTGCCCAGGTAGCCAAATGTTTCCTTCATCTCTTATATTCCAGATTCTTCCATCCCAGCAGGTATTAGAGTCCTTTGCACTCAAGTCCAATGTGTCAGCTCATATTTTTTTTAGTCTGAACACATTTTGTTTAAAGCCTTAAACGTGCTGGAGTGGTAGTAGTTTAAAGAGATGGCAGCTGCATGGCCCCAGGACTTTTTTCATATGTCCTGCCACTGTGATGCAAATAGCATAAGTGCCTAAAAAGACATGGCCCAGCTGGGCATGTTAAGAGGCATGAACACTCAGTGGTTTAATAAAGCCCCGGTTCTATTACTGGCACCAAAGGCGAGGTCAATTTAGGAAATGCTGTCGCTGATTCACAACCTACTTCTTGCTCCTTGCTTTAATGAGAAAACACAGTAGGGCTAAAACTGGAAGTGAGACCTTGCAGTGCAGCTCACATTGCATTTTCTAACAGTATCTATATGGTTCCTAGCTATACTTGCTGAAAACAGGCTTTTGACTGTTTATGATGTCCACTGTTCATTACCTATTTCCTAAACAAATGGCTACTTCGATACCTGAAAGCTAAATAAATACTTTTAAAAGTCTTATGTGACATATTTCTATGGCACAGAGAAATGCATAAATACCTCTAAAATACACAAAATCCAAGTGGCTTGGAGGACATTTGCAAAATGGAGAGCATTTAATGAAGAATGCCCTGTTTTGAGCTGTCAGGATGCCCTGAAGCATAAGAGATTTTATATAGAAAAACAGCAGCTAAAGCTCTACATGCCTTGAAAGTAAAATCACTATATAATTGCTAAGACTTTTCAGCAGTGTACATAGGAAAAAAGCTGGTTAAATCTTTTGCCAGGGAATGGGAGGCTGATTTAGAGGCAGCTGATTTACAGTCAGCTGAATTCTACATCTCATACAGATTATTACTGTGGTTACACAACCCTCTATTTATAGATTTCCTGGACTTCATTTCCTTGCTTTACTTATTGGTGATGAACAAGCCTTCAAACCAGAGGTTCTGAGGTCGAGAGAACTGTGAGTAGGGAAGGTGTCAGGCCACTGTCAGGTCTGAGGAGAGTCTGAAAAGGAGGGTCACAAAAACAGCCTTGGCATAAGACACTTGAGGCACTTGTAATTACCCCAGCTAAAGCAATTTGAGTGACAAAGAGCAAAAAACCCCAATTTATTCGCAGTGTAATAACTTTTGGATGAGGAGAAGGGTTGTGCTTCAATGGCAAAGTCCTTGAACGTTGCAAATTGGCATCATGTCCCAAGGAGCTGCGAAACAAGCACCTTTACATGATTGTAAGGGGTTCTTAATGTTGGATGTGCCTGACTGACCTCAGACCTACTCATGGGATTTTGGAAAAGGCATTATGGTGCATATGCAGAGGATTCAGAGAATTGGACATTCATGGAATCATGGAAGCAAGGAATCACAAAGTTTGGAAAAAAACAGCAATGGTGACTCCACCGTCTCCCTGGGTAGCTTATTCCAATATCTCACAACCCTTTCTGTGATTTTTTTTTTCCTAACAGCTAATCTAAACCTTTCTTAATGCGACTTGGGGCCATTAAAAAAACTGCTGCTGCCTGCAAGCAAATCAAATCCTCTGCCATGGTATCAAGGTTTATTATTCTTTGCACAATAGAGAGGACTTGAAAACAGAATGAAAATAAAAAACAAACTAATGAAAACTTATTGTAGAAAGAGCCATTAACTGCTTAAATAAATGCAGTTTCTAAGCTTATTACATTAGAACACATGTCATTTTTACTGACTCGAAAATGTGTGGAGCTGCTGCAAACTGCTGCTGCATCCCCATAAAAGATAAAGAGAGAGGGATTTTATAGGCTCACAATTGTGCTTACCAGGGGCTAGAAGAAGGAAAAAAGAGCTGGCCAGATTAAAAAAAAATTAAATCAAAATTAAAAAATAAAATAAATAAAAAAGCATGCATGCTTAGGGGAAAGAAAAATAATCATCTGCTATGAAGATATTTAAAGCCCGTCTACTGCAAATGTCCTTATTCATCAGTTTGCTTATTTCCATTTTTCATGGAAAGATACTGATAATTACTGATAATTTTGATAGGCTCTCCAGCCTATCAAAAACATATAGGACTTGTTTTCACTTATGAGACCAAATTTTTATGCAATAAGGCGATCCAGCACTTTTCTTTCCTTCCCACTGTGGGGTCATCTCTGCAAGATGAGAGATCTTTCCTTTAGCCCAACATTGTTCGAAAGGAAACCAAAGGAATGAGATTGTTTAGTTATGGCTCTGCTCAGGGCTTTTCCTCTTTACTGTGTCCCACATGTGGGCATTATGTAGGAGGAATGTTTTCCTCCTTCAGTCTTCTGAACATGGATCAGAACTCCCAGCTAGAAAGGGTAGAGCAGCAACTTTGCCTGATAAACATTCAACAAACTCCTAGAGGCACAAACTCCTATGTGTGTTGTGTAATTCTCAGAAGGGGCAATAAATGGAATGGAAAAATAATGGAAATACAATGAAGTTATTTACAGTGGTGATGAGCTGCAAGGCTTACAGACATTAAAGTATACAACCTAGTAGACCATTTCTCAATTTCTACTGAAAAAAAAAAAAAAGAGGAAAACATCATGTGAATTTCTTTGCTTGACTGGAGACAATTATTAGTGAGCTGTGACAATACTCTATAAAAAGCAATTTGAATATGCTTTTAATCATGACCTCATTGACAGGTGGAAAGCTACTTTAAATGGAGGTGAGATGTCCAAGGCAAATGGTGTTTTATATTTTGAGTAAGCTTCATTGCTTTTTTGCAGCACAGATTGAAACCAAGGGAAATCTAAAGCCTGTAAACAGCTTTTTTCTTCTTTTAAAATCTGCATATTTTCATCTCAACACCAGGATAAAATATTAAGTTTAGCTGGCAGAGGACAGGTCCCAAATTCTAAAGCGTCAGAGGAAAAGAGAGAGTGAAAGGAAAGATGAAAAATATCTTAAAAGCTGGTTTATGCACAAAGTAAAAATATTACTAGTTCAACAGTGGAAGTCCTATGCTTTAGTGATATATTAATTCCTCCCAGGTTCCTTTAACATGCCTGCTGATGTGTCATAAGGTAGTCTGAGTGAAGCTCAGTACTTGAAAAGGTTGAAAGCTGATGATGATTCAAAATCAAAATATTTAATCTGTGAAATATTCTACTGAAAATTGGCAGCTTTGATTTGCTTTTCTCCTGCTGTAGCTAAAGCTGTAAGGTGAAACTCACGCCACCCAGGCTGCAACTTGAAACCCAGCACAAGCTGTCTAAGAAATAAAATCCTTTTTGTTTCTGACTCTTTGGTTTCTGTTTTTCAGTAAAATCTCTGGATTATCTCTGGCTGGGATTCTTACCAGGACAAAAAGCCTTTTGGGAATTGAGATTGACTTTATATTTTTCCCTTGTATTCTCTTCTCCCATTCCCCACAGCGTGTCTCTCAGCAGTGCCCTTGAAGCACAGCAACTGGATCCAGAGTAGGGAGTCACCATGTGTTGCCAAGCTTGCTCTTCTGACGATTTAGAATGATTTTTTAAATAGTTTGTCACTTTCAAAAGTTCTAAATGAGCTAAATAAAATCAACAAATAGACAGTAAATTTATAATATTAATATTAGGAGGAAAGAAAAAAAAGGAATTAATTACATGTTACTCTCCTAAATGTATTTCCTTTATCTGTCCTGCCACACATTTCAGTGCAAGTATAGGAAATGACCGTGGCTTAGCAGGCTATTTTCCCTGTGTTTTCTGTATCCCACCTCCAGCTGGGGTAGAGTGGATGGTTCACAGATGGGTGGATTAACATCTACAAAGCATCTGGCAGGGATTGCAAGCCTTTGAGATATTCAGCTTCCCTGGAAGCTGAAGGCGTTCAGCACTCAACCGAGAAGGCTTAATTGTGCAATGCTTTACCATGGAAGCAAATTTCTTCATTGTCCAGTTGGTTACCAGCTTAAAAATAGAAATATGAACACTCATAGCCTTGTCAAGTTCATGTCAGAAAACAGCTGTCATGGTTTCTCATAGAAATATTCACACAGATATTACCTCTTGTACTTTTAGACACTCTGCCTTTTTTTTTAGTGAATCCTGAAAGTTGGAATCCTGGAAGTGTTCAAGGATGGTGTTTAGAGCACCCTGGTCTAGTGGAAGGTGTTCCTACTCATGGCAGGTGGTTGGAAAAGGATGGGTTTAAGATCCCTTCTGACCCAAACCATTATGCAATTCTACAAGACGATTCTCTGGCTCAAACTGAAAGCATGTGGAATGATCCCATGAATTTGGCAATGCTTCCTCATTGAAGCAAGAAGGGCAGAAGCCTGATAGACAGGTGGAGCTGCACGTTGATATGTGTGGGAAGTTTATGCAGTATTTTCCATGCTCAGCAAACTAGCCAGGACCATTCCTGTCTTCCTCATGGTTTTTGTCATTGTACAGAGTCATAACAAAGAATAGCAGCACCAATGGATTGCAGTGGAAGAGACCTTAAAGACCATCCAGTTCCATCCGCTGCCATGGGTAGGGGACACCTTCCACCAGACCAGCTTGTTGGGGTGCAGTCCAATATGCCCTTGAACACTTCGAGAATAATTTAATTACAGTAATTTCACAATTATAAGCCGCACCTGATTATAAGCCGCACCTCCCGGTAGCCAGGTAGACAACAGGATTTGTCCATATATAATCCGCACCTGAATATAAGCTGCACCTTTTTCTTTTTTTAAAGGATCCGTGTGTAACAAAGTAACAAATTAGTAACAGAATCGCTGCCAGCTGGGTTTGGTGTCAGGTGCTCAAGTCGCAAACAGTTTTCATAGACCAGCGAAGCCTTTAAATGCAGCCCCAGGTGCCCTCCCCAGCTGGCTCTCACTTCCGGGTTGGCATTTCACTGGGATTTGTCCATAGATAAGCCGCACCTGAATATAAGCCGCACTACTGGGGTAGTCTGGATTCTTCAATGAAAAAGGTGCGGCTTATAATCGTGAAATTACTGTAGTTTTGGCAAGCTAACAGATAATAGACAATGTCAAAAGGCCACTCCCAGTGGACACGTCACATTCTTCAACTTGAGAGAGCACTGCTGCTTTTCAGATGAAATATTAATTTCCCAAGAAATTCCTGGGTGACATTTTCTTAACCTTTATCCTTGTCTTCTCTCCTGCCTCTATGATACCTTAAATAGATTAGTAACTTAATGGCACAATTACCCCCTTGGAGGCAGAAAAAGGCACAAGACAGCAAAAACATGAGTTTTGGCACAGCTTGTGCCAAACTATGGCTTTCATTTACAAATCCAGGAGATGGAATTCATTTCTATTCAGTGAGATCATTGTGTACAGTATGAATAATATTCTGTCTGAGGATAGCATGCAAAATAAAAACTAACTGACATTTTGATACAACACAAGCAAATGCTTTGCTTTGGAAAAAGTGCGTGACCACCCAAGCATAAATTTTGCATCAAAATTGGGGTTTAGTTGACTCATTTTAAAAAGAGATTTCTAAATCTGTGGCATAAAAACATGATAATAACTCAGCCTTTATAAGCAGTCTGTATAAACTGTCTTAATGCAATTTTTTCACAAGGCTGTGGGAAACCTATATGCCAGCTTTTATTAATGGGCACATGAAAATATTTAGGTGTTTTCCACTGTACCTTCTTGTAGTTGTTCAGTGTAGTTTCTTTGTATTATCCAAGACTACTAGCAGGAAATTTCCTGGAGAAGAAAGACTCCCCACCTTCCACCTAAGCTTTTTTGATTTCATTCTCTGTTCACAGTTGGTAGCACTGTTGGCATTCCAAGGGTCATGTGGATTTCTATGGCACTGGAGAGGTACTGAGGCCTGTTTTACTACATCTGCTACCAAGCCCACAGGTAACCTGGCCTTCCTACTGAGTAACACTAGAAATTCAATTTTCACTTTTCATTTGTAGCTTAAATCTTATACAGCTACAAATTAAATGAGGCAGATGTGTTCAGAGGGGGCTGTGAGGACACGTGTTCACCTAGGTCTGGCTCCTCAATTTGGTTCAGGATTTAAATCCAGCAATTTGGATTGTGTGGGTTCAGGGGAAGAAGGTTTATTACTGTTTAGGATGTGAACTGTGATGAGAGGCCCTGGGAAAATAGGAACAGGGTCTGATCAACAGCAGCAAGGGAGCGTGAGGCAAAACGTCTCTGGTGAGGCACAAATAGTTGCTCTGCCTGTGGCAGGATTTGTCCCAGGATACCACTGCGATATAGAGAGAAAAATGGCCAGGGTTTGATGATTTTGCTGTAGTAATGACACTGGCTGTGCTTGGCCCCATTACAGCTCTTCTGGAGAGAATTACCAGAGGGAGGGTGTTCTTTCCTCTATCCAAACAGACATAGGTTCACTTTCATCTTTAAACACTCAGCTTTCCAAAGGCATTAGAGGAGTTTCTTAGCCAAAATCTCCTAAAGAAGCCATGGTGCAATAGGACAAAAGAGAAGATCCTCTAGTGGATAGCTACAAGGTAGGAAACAAACGTAGGGGGAAATGATGGGTTGTGCTTAAGGGAGATTCCACTTGGATCTCTCTTGTTCAGCATATTCCTAAATCATCTGGAAAATGGTGCGAGTAATGAGGTGAAAATGTCAAAATTCAACATTTCAAAAATGCGATAAAGACCTTCAGCTGAACTGAATAACTCCTCAGTGGATTGTTCATCCACAAACACTTTTATATTTAAACTGTTCAGTATTTGAAGTCTGTTTTTAACATGGGAAAATATTTCTTCCCCAGCTCCATTTCTTCACTTCTACTAGGTTTGCTGAAGAAATAGTCAAATTTTGACTATTGCCAATCTTATCCACCTTCCAGAAGAACTAAATTTGCATCATACGTCTTATTCACATTTTTCCCTTTCACTGACTGTCTCCAAGATTGTCAACAGCTCATGCTGCAAAATCTTGGTCTTGTTGTCTAAGTAGATCAATGAAAGAAATTTTCCTGGAGTGATTTTATTACAGTTGTCACCACCTTGTCTGGGTCTAACAAGCAGATATTCAAAAGGTGAACACAGTGAAAGAACTGGATGTGAGCCGTTAAAATTTGTCTTGCCTGTAGTGCTTTATATGTATTTGTTGACTCCCATATTTTAACATACCAAAATAAAAACACATGATGACAGCCCCCAGCTGTTTCAAAGTGCCTCAAATGATTCATAGGGAAAAGGTGAGAATCAGAGAACCCCTATGTGGTGCTTCCAGTGAGGAATGCAGTGTAAATAGTGGAGGGAAGGTAAGTTCAACATGCTCTATTATAAGATGTGGAAAGGGCAGCAGCTGCACAGACCATCCCCTCATTTCCAGTGACAGGGTGATGATCTATGGGCAAGAACCATCCCTGTTTTAGAGATTTTTATATCCATGTGTTTTAAGGTCAGGAGGGACTGTGGAATTAATCTGATCTGATCCAGTACAGTGCAGGGCACTGGTAAAGACTCCTTCCTCCTTCTCCTATGAGTGAATGATGTTTTCCCAGGAACCATGGCTAGACAGCAGGCTCTCTCTTAAAGTAGGTCCAATCATAACTGAAGCACTCTGAATCCAACTCTTACTTGCAGCTAAAAGGCATTGAATATAGTGATGGAGTCCAATACATGCCTACGAATTCTTCTGTGGCCAGGTTACATTGAAAACTAGTATTTATTGGATAATTGCTCCATTAAGCTTCTAATTTTGGGGATAAACCTTCCCTCTTTTCACTTTTAGTCCAGGGATAACTTTAATCAGGCTTTTTTTTGCTTTCTGACCCTGTACTTCACTATCATCTGTGGCAGGAGCTTGCTTGTGTGAAGCTGTTTTGGAAATACATCTGCAGCTCACATCTCACAAAGCCATCACATGGAAACCAGAACCTACTTCTTGGTGGGTGAAAGAATTGGACAATATGTCCTTAAATCTTTCATCCACTGCTTTTCATTTCCTTCTGCAAAGAACACCTTGAGTAGAAATCACACCTGCAGTACACATAAGACACTACAGTACACTGAAAATCCCAACAGTGCTGTAAAACCAAGGACTAAACCATGCAAGGTTATGGTTTTGGAAAAGATAAATTCATCCCTCTGTGCTAACAGAAGTGAAACTTGTTCATCATAAACTCAATGTATAATCACCATTACTGCCTCCTAGTATATTATTCATTTCTAGATGATTCAGATGAGAAAGCACATATACATATACCTGTGGGAAACAAGCCCCTTAAACCTATACAAAAGTTAAACTTAAAATGAGAAAGGTCAGACAAGTTCAGATTGAGCAACAGTGGTGCTCAGCTAATTTCCACACCCCTTATCCTTGCCACAGTACCTGGGCACATTTACATGTATTCCTTCTGACAGATTCCTGTGAGGCAGGAAATTGGTTTTATCTGTGGCAAAGCAGGCTAAAGGATTTGTGCATGGTCACACAATGAATCTATAAGGAAAAAGGGATTTGGGCAGAAGTTTTTTCAGTTGGAAAAAGCACTCTAAGCCCTGAACTCCGAATCTATTTCAAACAAAGGTATATAGGCTTAGTCACCCTTATTTTCTCAGTTAGCAGTTAGTTCTGAGTCCCTTAATGAAATGTATAAATCAGCATTTTTCTAGAACTTAATGCAGAAAAACCTCAGCCTATTCTTTTAAAGCCACAGAGCTAAACCTCTCAGAATACATATATATATCACTCTCTATTTTCTCATCCCATAAAGCAGATATGTTTGAGCCATACATAAAGAAAACACAATGGAATATCCTGAAGATTATACAGTGGAGCATCCTTTCTCTGACAGAAATGAACAATGAAGCTGGACAAGGGTTTTTCTGCTTTTAAACTCTTTTCAATAGGAAAACTCTTTTCATCAGTCAGAAGTATAGACATGTCTTGGTTTGAATGAAAGGTGTTTGCTAAGGAAGGCAAGAGCCATTTTTGAAATGGAAAAATCTAAACCCTTTTTTTCCAAAGTATTATAATTTGGAAATTAAGGACATCTCGGGCAAAGATATGAGAGTAGGAATAACAGTTCTTCACTAGGAAAATTAATATAAAAATACATTCATACAAAACAACAACACACTGACAGAATCAGAATACAACTTGACACCCTGTCAGTCAGTCAGGGTGTTGGTAGCAGTGCCATTAAATGGTGGCTGCATCCCCCTGCAGTGACAGATGTGGTTCAGTTGGAGCAGTGCTCCTGCAGAAGGTGCAGTTTTCCTCCAAAGGTCCAGTGGTGATGTGGAGGGGTCTGGTTTTCCAGAAATGTGCTCCTAGAGGTCTCATTCCATGATTTTCCCACTGATCACAACCAAGTTGATCAGTTTCTTAGACCATTCCTCTGGCCATTCTAGAAGATGAGTTCAACTTCTCCATTCATCACAGAACTTCCTCAGTCTCTATGATATTTCAAGAGCAGCAAAAGGGGCCTTATAAGGACACCATCCAGCCTTTCAGCACCCTTGGATGCATGCTAGGTCCTATGGGATTGCATGATCCAGTTTTTCTCATGGAATTCCTGACTTAACCATCATTCTCTCTTGGTAGCTCTTCTCCCTTTTGTACCTCTTCACTCAGTTTAGGGGCAGAGATTGTTGATAAAGCAGAAAGTCTGTTGATAACAACAGATGCAAGCTGCCTTACTATGCCTCTGTTTTTAAATCACTTGTCCCATACAGCAGTGAGTGTGAATTTGACTTGTGCAGCATTTTGTTGCCTACATAAATGCATGAGCTCTTTTTGTTCCCCTTGCTGTCCCCTACAACTCTCTATTCCACCTAATCTAGATTTCATTTCTTGTCTCTTCCATAGTCATAATCATTAAACCAAATTTTAAATTTCTCTATGGATGAAATAGAAACAATGGAATTTCCTCTATCCCAACTGCAGATGGAGGGGAGGGAAGGGAGGGAGGGAGGGAGGGAGGGAGGAAGGAAGGAAGGAAGGAAGGAAGGAAGGAAGGAAGTTAGTTTAGTAAATTCATTCAGATTCAGTAAGAATTTACCTACAATAATCATCTTTTTTTATTCCCAAGTATCACCATAATTACCATCATTCCCATGAACAACAGGATTGAATACAGCACTGAGTAATGTTGATTAGTGACTCGTGCAATAATGGTCAGAAGAAGTGTGTTAATATTTCAACAATACAAAGAATTTGTTTGGATAATGTGATCTTTTATATTCCTAAATAAATCAAACTATAGAAGTTTTAAAAAATTAAAATCTAACACAAACAGGTGGAATAAAATTATCTCTGGAGGGTAGCTGAACTTAAGATTTTAATTACTTTTTGATTAGAATTATGACTACTCACAATCTAAACCTCTACATAATCTCAAAACATCTTTGATATATGCCTTTGCTTTTGCTAATCATTGCACCATATTAAGTTCACACTTTTTGGTGTTTTTATAGTGAATTAGATAATTCTGAATGTACCAGGAATAGCAATTAAAAAAACATTTAGGAGAGAGTTAAGTGAGGTTCATACAGAAATATTTAACTCTCAACAAGTCAATGTTTCAAATGATTGCCTAAATGAAATAACTTTGAGAAAAATTTCATTCTCTTGTGAAGAGAATGGTTTGGATTGGAAGGCATGTCAAAGTTTACCCATTTCCAGCCCCTGCCTCTTCTACTAGATCAGGTTCCTCCAAGCCCATCCATCCAACCTGGCCTTGGACAATTCCAGGGTTGGGACAGCCACCACTGAATTTCTGGGCAATGTCTTCCATCCAATCTACACAAGAGATAAGTTGTAGGGATGCTCTAATGATTTAGTAAAGCCTGGTAATGCTCTTTCATTACAAGAACAGGACTCCCTTTTGTTGGATTTACTGTCTCTGCTTGAAGCCAGTTTTTTCAAGTTAAGTGATAAGAAGCAGAAAAAGATTGCCTTAGAAAGGAAGATAGATGGAAAACCAAAGCCTGTCTTGGGTCAAACCTGGCCTTTCAGCTGTTGTTCCTAAGAGGTTTGTGAAATCTGGAGGCCAGATGGGCAAGCACACCTATAAGCCTTGCTCAGAGGGGTCCCTCTGCTCAAAACACTCTCTTCATCCAAGTTTGTGGTTTAAAAGAACTGCTCACTAATTTCAGTAATAGTCTCAACTGCTTTTTAATTACATATGCCAACACACCAGAATTTTTAAGTTTTTCTTTCCCCTCCAAGGACGTCTCGTGACCACTGCAAAAGTGTCAAATATAGATATAAATATCAGAAAGGAGCCCCAAAGCACTGCAGAAAGTCTGCAGTTTATCTTAGAGACATGCAGCAGCTTCCTGACAGCTTGGCTTTGACTTCAATTTTCTTTCTCCCTGCGCCAGGCACCATATGCTGACTGTTACACTGAAATGACACTTAACCTGCAAGCCTGAAACAGAGAGACTATATTTAATTCAACTGTTAGGTGAAAGTGTGTTTTAGAAAAACCTCCAGGAAGCTGCATCCAGATGGTTACAGTGAAGAATCTATATCTAGGGATTTGGGGGAGAATAACAGGTTACAGCAGCATCACTTCTGAAGTTGTTGCTATATAGTGATATTTCGTTTCCTTTCAGACAGAACTGAAACCATTGCATAATGCAGTGTTTGGGGTTCAACAGCTTCACTGTTTGGAAGAAAGGAAATTTTATAAACTTGGTTTCTCAGGGATTTTCTGTAAATATTTCTCTCTGTGTATCAGTCTCAACTTCTTACTTGAAGTTAACCTAACAAAGCAAATAGAAATTCATTTATTTCAGCATTTTCTCAGTCTAACTTTACATTTAAATGGCAGAACGACACCAGAGGAAAGCTCTTTAACTGTTGGAATTGCCAGCATTGAGTATTTGACATTCTGAATTAGATCATTCCCAGCATTTTAGCCTGTTCCATAAAGGGAGACATGGCAGTCAGGGAGCTGATTATGTTTTCCAGATTTCCAAAGGAAATGTCAGTCCTGACAGTACCTAAAGCAGTTCCACAAAGCTGTGGCATTGGTACAATTTTTGACTTCAGTTTTTTGGAGGAAATCCTTTGGAGTACCTGAGGATATTTATGAGTTAATGTTGAAAAGTTCTTTATTCTGGCAAATGACCCACTACGATTTTCAAATCAGTTTTGGAGATTGAGAGCAGATTAAAACGCAAAAATCCACAGGCTGATCATGGACTCTTTAGATAAGGAGAATATCTGAGCTCCAGACTCTGATATGACACCATATATTTCCATTCTACACATCTTTTTTGAAGCAAACAGATGAAACAGGTGTGAATCAATGCTGTTTTCTGAGGTGCTTCCAGAGCAGTAACTCCCCAAAGTAAGCTCACACTTCATAGGGTTGTGTTTAGCATGCTGTTGATGTTATCACAGTGATTGCAAGAAGGCATTAGTCTAAGTTCATGTAAAACATCCCTCAAAATTGCTTCCCTTCATACCCCTGTGCACACACAAACGTGATGCTAATGCATGCATACATGCTTGTTACAAAGGGTATGCAGGAATATTTCAGGTATTCAGCTAATTTCAGAGAAGTCCAGAACTTTCTTACATTTACCCAAGGACACTGTGACAGTAAATTCGAAGGCAGGATGCTCTCAAAGCTCACCTAAAGCATGCTGCAAAGGGAGGATGATGGAAAAGTGTATGTACATGTATGCAGATATATACATTCAAGCTAGCAAATGAATTTCAGAACAAGTACCATATAAAACACTGTGATCAGGAAGCTGTCAGTGTGCTTCTCACAGGGAAAGCCATGAAAGCCTGCCAATAAACAGTGAAAAAACACTGTCTGGCAAAATAAAGTTACACCTCTAAAGCTTGATTGAATTGACCAGCTTTCCTGTTTGACCTGGTTAGTACCCAGCACAGCACCAATCTCACACAAATCAAACAAACCCACTGTTTGTCCTCACATTTTCTTAGCAAAAGTCTGGGACACCTCTGTTATGCTCTTCCCAAAAGATCTGACCTGCAAAATTCAGTTTAGAGAAGCTCAAGATGAATCTTTTAAGATTGGTCTCAGCTAATGAGGCAAGGCGTGCTGGCAGAGCACTTTCTTTCTGGCCCACACTGACCTTACAAGACACGTCCTGTGCAGAGGAGGACAGGTTCCCTTGTGTCTGCTCATGCTCCAGTGTCAGGCAACCCACAGATTTGCCACTGATGCACCAATTTAGCTGTGCTAAAATTAATCACTAATCTAATTTACAAATGAGTATCCGTGTAAGGAATAGCCCAGTTCATTTTCACTCAGGGTAAGAACAGAGATTGACTTTTTAGTGACAATTACAGCCAACCAGAAAAAGAAAAATATACCATATGAGGAAATTTTACTGTGAGATCTCCAGTCAGGCTATTCACAGTCCCCTCTACAACTAACACAGCTGAATTCGGCTCTAGAACCCATTTGGCAAAACTCAGAGCCTAAACAATCCCCATCTGAACACATATTCACTAACATATAGAGAAAAGATTGTAACACTTGTCTTTCAGCTGTCATTATTTTTGGGGGGTTTTAATCCCTCTCTCCCATGTGACAATTTCTTCTAAAGAGTAGGACGAGGTGTGTGACTTTCTCCTGCCTTTGTTCTCCTGCACTGCTAATAAGAATGCTCCCTACCCCCTTGGTTTGGGATGCATTACAAAGCACAGCCTCTAAAATATAGCATCATAGAATCATGGAACAATGAAGGTTGAAAAAGCCCTCTAAAATCATTAAAAAAACTACTGACAGACCCAGCACTAAACCATCTAATGTTTTAGATGCCTCATCTAATTTTTTTTAATACTTCCAGGAACTGACTCCTGGGCAGCCTGTCCCAATGCTTTACAACCCTTTCAGCAAATAAATTTTTCCAGAGATCCATCTCAAACATGGAAGTAAAGGAAGCACACATTTGGTAAGTAGGTAACAGGAAAATTTCAGCCAAAATGTTTTTCTCCTTTCCAAAATATTTCTTGACCTGTACAGAATATTTGAGGGGGGGAAAAAAGTCCCCAAAGGTAAGGAAATAAACACATCAGCAGATAACTGAAGTGCTCTTGTTGTTGGATTGGGTTTTTTTTAATAAAGTAAGTACAAACTCTAAGTCCTGTATTAGGTAGTATGTAATATAATATAATAACAAAATCTAGAGTAACTATCATTTCATATCTCTGAAGAACACTTAATTTGCAATTCCAGTTGCTCAAAGGTAGGGTATGCCATTAGAAACCAGAATGAGTAGTAATTTTGCTTTCTTCCACATCTGACATTGGGTTAAGAAATCTCTTTGCAAGTAAGCCAAGCACATCACTGCCAGTGCCACTGTCAGAAGCTAAAACCAGGTTTCAGAGGCCTAGGAAAGGTGGTCAGGAAGGTTATCTCTGTATTATTCTATATAATATAGAGATACAGTTATGTGTTATAGATATATAATATATATAACGTTATTCTATAGCAAAAGTTGGTTAACGGCAGCAAAGACAGTAAAAAAAAATTCTTTGTAAAAGAAAACTATTCACATTTAGATCAGAGATACAATGTCATCCAGTGCCACGACCATGTGGCAAAATTTACTTAAGGCAGGATGACATAAACCAGCGCACTTCACATTATGAAAAAAATGTACATCAAGGAACCCTTTAAATTCAATTATATATATTATCTGAATCAATCACCTGTAAATTTTCCCTCCCTTCTGTTTAAGAACCTTGGAGTTTCATTGCTCTGTATCAATGTTGTTCTGCAAACTCCCTTCCTGCCCCCTAATCATCAAACCCACAGAACTTTGCCACCTCCTGTAAGCAATTCAATCCCATGTATTACACTCCTCTAATTCACAAAATTCTCAAGGTTTCCTCTTATCAGACTGAGTTTTTTGCTTTTATTTTTATAGCCTCACGCCATTATTTACTCTGTTCCTCTTTTTTTCTCTGTCCCAAAGTTTTTGCAATCAGAATCTGAACCTACTAAACCAAACTGGGAGGTATAATCTTGAAAAATATGTCAGCTGTTCACACAAATTTCCACAAATGACAGTGGAATCATCCTGGTTAATATGAAACTGGTAAGCCTTCTTTTCAGCACAGCAATTACTCTCCTTAGGTACCTGAATAAACAAAGATCTGAAGGACTGAAATCTTTTGAAAATAGGAGGTTCTTTTGAAAATCTTTCTGAATGCTAATGCTAAGCTGTATTGAAAATGTCAGTGATTGACTAGTGAAAAAAAATAGTACTTAAACTGCATATTTAATTGATAGGGCATTAGCCTCAATGACATTTAGAGAACATCAAAGACAGAACATATCTGTATCATGAGGAATAGGAAGCAAAATATGACACTTCAACAGAATGAACAAATTTAATTCAATGAGCAGCAGTAGTTAGGATAAAAAAAATATGCTATGGAGTAAGTTTACTCATCCTCTTAACTTTATTTGTGCAGCCTGAAATTGGATTCCATAGAAATGCAAAGTTTTACAGATTGCTGAGATCTGAACCTTTATCTTTCCTTGCAGACTATTTGTATTACTCTACTTTTCTTTGAGTCACAGAGCTATTAAACTGTTAAAGCTTATTCAAAATGTGACTCTATTTCTATCAATGGGCCCAGATAGCTGAATTACAGTTTTTAATTATGCTTTTATATAGTTTGGACATGCTTACTTAGAAGTATTTGCAACAAAAAAATGCAATTAAAGAGCTTTTATTGCTTCTGATTGGTGAATTGTGTCTATATTGACAGCAAGAGGTGGCTTAGAATATAGGAGAAATTACATGGGCCACTTTCTATTAGTGACTGATACAAAGACCATAGCCAGCTTTGTTTCCCTACTTGTGTTAGTACTTTATCATTAAATCAAAGCATGTAAAAATGTAACATGCCCTGTTACAAGATATAATAGTATTTCACAATTGAGTAGCACCCATCCTACAAAAGCAGTTAAATACATAATTGGAAAATCAGGATTTATGCTGTTCATCTGACTAACTTCTCCAGTTCAACAGAAGCAGAACTGGACATTTCCATCTTGTAATATTCCATCACTTTCCCCATTGCAGGCTACAACAGTGGGATGGCCATAGCACAGGGGAAAATGAGAGTAAAACATAATTTTAAAAAAGTAGGAACAGCACTGCAGTAAAATGGGGAATGTGAACTCCATTTGCTTTACAGGGTATTATCAGATAGTGAGAAACATGTCACTCTGTGTTTTGCCCGATCTGAAATTTAAAAAATCATCTTGTACCATCAGATACCTGGCACCAGATTGGAAAGAGATACAGAATAAACCTAATCCTTTCACAAATACCACCTGGTAAAACTTACACACCATGACATGAGCACATTAGAAAAAAAAATTACAAAAAAGGAGTGTTTATAATGGACAATTATTTTCTTCCATGAATTTAATTTGTTCATTTAAGTTTATCAGTGCTTTTAAAGCAGAGGGAGTACAGTGTGTGTGTCTACCATCCTCTCTGGCTCAAGATTGGTTCCAAAATCTGCATACACATGTTCATACATATTCTTAAAGTTTTATTTATTTTTAGTAAACAATTATATAACTGACTTCAGTGAAAACAATGCTTTAAATTTTTATTTGATATGAAAAAGGTATTCAACCAACCTGGAAACACCTTAGAGAAATTACATCATTATAAAATTGCTAACAGTGGAAAAGATTTCTCAGGCTGTCAAATCCAATCATCAACTCAGCACTGTGTTCACCTCCAAACCATGTCCTCAAGTGCCACATCTACACACCTTGTGGGTACCTGCAGGGATGGGCACTCCACTACTGCCTTGAGCAGCCAGGGCCAGACTACCCTTTCAGTAAGGAAATTTTCCCTAATAGCCAACCTGATCCTCCCCTGGTGCAACCTGATTCTGTTCCCTCTCATCCTGTATCTGTTCCCTGGGTGCAGAGCCCAAAATCCCCCCTGGCTGCCCCCTCCTCACTCCGTGGTAGCTGATCTCATAAAAAGTAAATGTATAGTCCTTGAACACCCTGGTTGTGAAGGCATCTGCCTTCACCTTCTGCTTCTGGCTGTGAGGAGCATGACTGTTCCTCATTTCACAGCATGGGAATTAAATCTCCATAGTACTGTTCCAAATTCCACCATTTGCTATCAGTGAGAAAAACATCATCACTCTTTATATTAGAAAGGACTTAAATAAATCCCAAATCCTAATCCTTTTCCTGGATTAGTCTCAGCAACAAGCCCACAGTGGACACATTTAAACTTTTATATATTTCCCTCTGTGTATACCTGTCAATTCACAATGAAGATCAATATACCATTTCATGGTAGCCTGGACCCAGAAATTTCTGTAGTTTATCAGTTCAGCCCCTCTGCTTTACTCAAGAGGATTACTTAATCTGAGACATAGAGTTTAATACCCCACAAGACTAATTCACAATGTCATCTTTGCATAATGTTTTTACAGAGATAGAATTATTCCTGATTTTCAAGATCTGGTAACAGCCAAAGGATAAATAATGCAAGTGTCTTTACCAGAGGCATTTGTAATGTGAAGTCATTCATTTAGCTTCTTTCTTACTTTTCAGCATTGACTAAAAGGTATTACCAAAACCTGTGGCAGGATAATTTAACTCAGCAAGCAGAAAACACAGGGACTGTTTTGATTCTGGGTTTTATGTTGTAGGCCACCATCCAGAACATTTTGCTAAGACCAGACAGGTGAGATATTCAGCAATCTATCTCATGAAATGATAAACTGTGAGCTATATTGATTAGTAGTAAATGGGCAGAGGAAAACCAGTAATATTGTCTGATTGCCTCAATAATAAAGGCCACCCAGCTTCTTACATTTTTTCTGAGAATCATCAAAATCACAGAATGCTTTGGAATGGAAAACCTTTAAAGCTCATCCAGTTCCTACCCCTTGCCACAGGCAGGGACATCTTCCACAATCCCAGGTTGCTCCAAGCCCTATTCAACCCAGCCTTGGACATTTCCAGGGATGAGGCAGCCTTGAAGTTACTGCACATCCTCAAATTAACGTCATCCATTTCTAGACATATTAAGTCACAAATCACTTTTAAACTATTTTCACATTTGATGACCATGCGTCACAGTGGGCAAAATGTTATCACAAAGGCACACCCAAAAATGTCTCTGCAAAGGTTAATGTGAGTGCCAAAACATGACCCTTTTATAAATGTCTTGACTGCAAGATAAGCTGCAGTCAGATCCTCAGCCACCAGCCAGGGGACAGGAAGCTGTGGAAAAGTTATCTGTATTCATTGTGGCACTCGGAGAGCAGCTGGCTCCCTGGATTTGCCCTGTGGGCTCCTCTCCTTGCCCTCAGCAAGCAGTGTTATCAGGAATCACTCCAGTGGCCTTTCCACTCGTGGGATTGTTGCCATCCTCTTCCTTTGTTTACTGGCTTTAATTCCTTTGTTTACTGCCTTTAACTGATGTTTCCTGACAGAAATTACTGAAATTACTGATTTGTTAGCACGCTACAGGATAATCTCACATGACAACAGAGAAGCAAAGCACAAACTCTTTTTCACAGCTGGGAAATATTTCACAAGGATGAAACCACTCCATCTCGGGTGCCCGCTGTTCAGACAGAGCTGTCAGCCACAAATTCTTTTGGTAGTGTGCAGGTAGACCTTTCTCTCTTCCATGCTACCTTATCTCAAAAATTCTCTTCCTTGACTAAATTCTGAGATATTACCAAGTTTACTTAACTAAAACTGACCTTTGCCTACTGTTTTAGTTGGGTTATTGTGACAGAATTAATTCCTTTGAGGGAGAGAGGAATGGTAACTCATGCTTATCAGCCTCACAAATGAATTTCCAAAGCTGAGTTAGTAACAGGAGTTCCATGACCTCTGATTTTGTGATGCAGTAACTTGCCAAATCCCACTTTGTTTTAGCATAAATACTACATAAACATTGCTTTATTGCTGTCAACAACCACGTAACATCTTGCAAACCCACTCACGGTTTGGAATTCTCATGGTTTAGCTGTGAAGACAAGAGAAATAGAGTGAAATAAGCATGATTTATACATTGTATATCTAATTTATCTCCCTATAATATTGAATTGGAACATGAACGCATTTTTAAAAGTAGAAGTACAATTGTTGTTCTTTTATTTTAATGTCCTACTTTGCAACCTTTTAAGTTTAAATGTTCTTGTTAATTATCTCTAAATTCCAATTAATTACTGTGGTTAAAATTCCTTTTCAAGTTTTCATATTTTACCAATCTCATAGAATGAGAAGATGACCATCACAAAAAAAAAAAAAAAAAAACAAAACAAACCCCAACCAATCCAAAACAAAAACAAACAAACAAAAAAAAAAAAACAGTTTGATTGTTTGTTTTGTTTTTTTGATTGTTTTTGTCTCTCTGAAAGAAAAAGTGTCTGGGAGTTTGACGTATTATATTGACTTGTAAGACTCCTTCATGGTTGGGGTGCCAAGGAAGCACATACCCAAGTCCCACAGAACTGCTACTTCAGAACATGTAAACAAGCACACATTTGTGCTCATCCAGGCCAAGGAGTCAGCATTAAAAATAGACATAACCATTACTTCCTCAGGCAAAATCCTAAATAAACAGATGTGCCTTTGAAGTCAACCACATGAGAAATATTTCTTCTAAAAGGAAAACCAAATTTCAAAGGCAACTACATTAAAAATATCTTCCAGACACTACACAAAGCCTGAAACAAAACAAATAATAAAAAAAAAAAAACAGAAGTGAAAAGGCAAAGGTATCTAAGGAACAAAGCAGTCCTGGGCACTGAACTCAACACCAACTCCTTTCAGATTCTTTGAAAGTTTGGAGTTGTGCACCACTTGTATTATTTATCAAATATATATTGACAGCTCTTAGCATCATCAAGACATGAGCACATGATGGATGTAGAAAGGGAGATACAGGTGGAAAATCTATAGTATAGGAATTTCCCATTACATTATCACACAAGGACTCTATGTAAAACTGAGATTGAAATGAAAAGCTTCTGTAGTCACATACATACCTATTTTTTCTGTACCTTGTCAAGATTAATTTAATTAACTATTTCCAGAATCATATGGAAAGACAGAGAAATGGAGCAAAGTCATAGTAGGCCCTTGTTTGGGCTTGGGTTTCTTTCTTTTTACTTATACACTCTAGTAAATGACTGTTATTCCTATTCGATATCTTTGCCTGAGAGCCCCTTAATTTCAAAATTCTAATAATTCAGAGGGGGGGGTTTACATTCTCTATTCCAAAGGAGGGTCCTGCCTTCCCTAGCAGACGCCTGTCTTTCAAACCAAGACATTCCTGGATGAAAAAGAAGTTTCATGGTAATGGAAAAGAAAAAGAAGTTTCAGGGTAATGTGTTTCAGTTACAGATTCTCAGAAGTCTTCTACTGTAGCTACAGCTAAAATTTAATGGATAAGTTTAAGGCATAATCTAGAGGTGACCAAAAGCATGAGAAAATGCAGCAAGATCTGACAGAATGTTTCTGCCACAGGCACTTTAATACAAGGATCTAATCAGGAAAGATCTTTTGGCACTGCCAGGGTTGCAAAGATATTCTGGGTTCTGACCAAAAATGCCCATATGAAACTTCATTAATGTCTTGGCCATAGGCTCCTATTCAGACACCAGACTGCAGAGGATATAAGCTTTTCTTTCTAAAGATCAGTATTCTTCTCTCTGCAAAAAGGTGAATCATTAAACTAATTTATTTAACTCATCAATATCTATCATTATATTTATGCATATTTATATCCACATAGCTCTACATACACACACGTGCACACACATACACATATGTATACAGAAATATAGACTCATGAATATATATTAACACATGCATTCATATTTGCAACAATTTGTTCTCACAGTAATCACCAGTATTTAGGTTCTAGACATCAGTAAATTAACAAGCACCACAGCCTACATGTTTTCCACTTCTAATTTATCAAGCCTGGTGATTTGCTTCCAAAAGCATCACCACAGAAATACAGAATCTGCCATTTTGAAAGGGACCCACAAGGATCTTTGAGTCAACTATGGACCCTGCACAGGACACCCCAACAATCCCACCCTGTCCAAATGCTCCCAGAGCTCTGGCAGCCTTGGGGCCACATCCATTCCCTGAGGAGTCTGTTCAGTGCCCACCACTCTCTGAGGGAAGATTTCCTAATATCCAACCTAAACCTCCCCTGACACAACTTCAGGCCACTCCACAAGTCCCATCCCTGGTCATGAGACAAGAGATCGGTGTCTGTCTCTCCTCTTCCTCACAGGGAAGTTGTAGCAGCAGTGAGATCTCCCCTCAATCTCCTCCAGGTGAACAGAACAACTGGCATTTCATGATACATTTATCCAGCTGTGGGATGGACATTTTGTCCAGAAGGATTCTGGAAGAGACAGTCTGAAAGCTTTACTGAAATCCAAACAAATTACATCAGCAGGCTTCCCTTGATCAGCCAGGTGGGTCACCTTGTCATAAAAGAAAATCAGGTTTGATGTGCAGAACTTTCCTCTCATGAAGCTGTGCTGGCTGTGAACAATGACTGTGTTGTCCATCATGTTTTCCAATACCTCCCAGAGGAGCCTTCTCCATAATTTTTCCAGGCCCTGAAGTGAGGATGACAGGCCTGCAAGTTTCCAGGGACCTCCTTCTTGCCCTTCTTGATTATCAGCAGAACACTTGCCAGATTTCAGTCAGCTGGGACCTCTCTGGATTGCCAAGACTGCTCAGAAATCGTCATGAGAGGTTTTGCAAAGACATCAGCAGCTCTTTGAGGTTTCTTGGATTAATCCCACCAGGTCCTGTAGATTTGCAGGGATCCAGCTGGAGCAGCAGATCCCTCACAAACTCAGGGCAGACTGGGAGCTGATCTTCCCACAGACAGGATCTTGCAGCTCACAGCACTGAAACCCTCTGGGTCCCTCATCCATGTTGAAGACAGAGGGAAAGAAGGCATTGAACACCTCTGCCTTGTCCCTGTCCCAGTTTATGAAGTCACCATCATTATCCTGGCATGTGTCGATGTTATTTTTACTCTGCCTATTGCCATTAATGTATTTGGAAAAACCCTTTTAATTTTCCCCAGCAGTTCCAGCAACCTCAACTTCAGCTGAGCTTTGGCTACACAAATTTTCTCCCCACAATGGCGATAAGCATCTGTGTATTTTCCCCCCCATTGCCTGACCCTGCTTCCACATCTTCCTTTTTCATCTTATTTCCAAGAGTTCAGCCAAACTATCCTATGTATATATGTATCCTATGTATTCTGTTTTAATCACTTAAATGTATTGGTTTTAAATTTCATGGTCAAACACATGAAATGTAGACAAAAGGCCACATTCTGTTTGTTAATGCAGGTTATCAGATTTCTTATGCTGTGTAAGGTTTAACTTTCATTATTATTATTATTATTATCTGTAGTCATTATGTTTTGCAAATGGCTAAAGATGTAGTTTAAATAAAATACAATTAGATATTACTTGATGATAACCCTATATCTTTGTTTACTTTCTATTATTAGACCATATATATCAGGAAGCAAAGATGATATTGTATTTGAGTTCTTAGTAAAGCATCCAATCCTACTGCTGGCAGTCAGGATACAGGTAAAAAATCTATGTTGCTATGGTTCAAGAACTGTATGGATATAGTTCAGAATTAGCCAAAACACAATATTTATTTTAGATTAATCAATTACATTTCCTCAGGTCTCAGATTCTGTTTTCTTTCTGAATATTTAGTAGTGTGTCTTCTGTTTTGATTTTAAATTATATTACTCATATAAGTCAAAACCTCTGTGCTTTTCCCTTGAGAAATTAGCATTCACTCCTCAAAGCTAGATTCTATCTC
Source organism: Sialia sialis (assembly GCA_009812075.1). Lineage (NCBI taxonomy): Eukaryota > Metazoa > Chordata > Aves > Passeriformes > Turdidae > Sialia > Sialia sialis. Next base: position 4,719,401 of record VRYO01001717.1, on the reverse strand, counting down.
TGGGATGCATGTGAGACCTGCATACACAACATCTAAATTGCTGGTGGGCCCTGCATCTGCATTTTTCAGAGCTCTGTATATATCAAATTGTCTGGTCAGTAACAATATCTTCTCAAGCCACATAAATAAACTAGTAATTGAGAGTATCAGAAGATGAATTGCGATACAGAGCCATTAATGACCTTAAGAACACTGTTATCCATAACAATCATATTGGGATTCTAGGCAGAATCAAGCAACAAGACATTATTTTGAAGTATTGCTTTTCTTCACAAGGGTCACTGCTGAAATGAACCTGTAGCTACAAAAAAAAAAATTCACAACCAAGCATAATGACTTTGAAACCTGTAGAATCAATCAATCCCTGCTAGAAGAGAACTAAGATTTGGATGCAGGGATATTGACCACGACCTTAACTTAAGGATAGTAGAAGAAAATGACAAAAATTCTTGAGTGAGCACATTCAATGTCAGTTGTTCTTTTTCTGCATGGAAAAGGCACAAACGCCGTCCTATACAAAGAATCACACACTCCAATCAATACCACTGGCTTTTTATACAGAGAAGGCTTCTGTGCTACTCAGTCATTTTTTCTGTATAACATTCCACCCATGTAGATTAACATATGGTCAAAAAGAAAAACCTGAAAGCCATTCTGTTTGGAGACAGCTACTGCCCTAGCAGCAGTAAGAGAAAATGACAACATGAGGGTTAAACCAAAAGCACAGAGAATTTGATTCAAGTAACAAAAAAAAAAAATCCTTTTCTTTTTTCTTCAGTAGCTAAAAGAAATCTTGGTAATTGTTTTCTCCTTTATGAAAGTCATCAGCATTTGATATCCTCTACATTGTGAACATCACTGATAGCACCAGCAGGGATACTGAACAGGAAGGGCAAATGAAAGAACAAAGACCAAACTAATGAAACATCTTCAAAGAATTAATGAAAATGACCTGATTTCATGCACAAAATCCTGTCACTCTACCCTGCTGACTGGAGAATGTATCTGTTATTAGTGTTAAACAGCTTTTACACTACTTCAGTGATTGCATGAAGCCATTATGTTACAGCCACTATTATATTAATTTTTTTAGGGCAACTCAAATGATTCATGAACTCACTAACTGAAATGATGACACACCATATTCTCTAAATACATGTTCTTTGTTTTTTGGGAAACGCATCAGTAGGAGGTTTGATCTAATAATTATCTTTAAAATATTAGATTTTGAAAGAGGATATATTCTAGAAATAGATTATAATAGTATTTACAAAAAGTAATATTTGTTCTTCTCCTTGCCATTTGAGTTTCTTTAGGATCTTTGATTAAATACACAGAACAAATCAGGAGAAATACAAAGAGAGATTGTCAAAACACAGACTCCTGCATTGTATTATGAAAAAAATATATACAGAAGGCACTTTTGGCATCAATAATCTCCTTTGTTGCCAAGCTGAAACACGCTTATGTTCTTGTCAAGAAGACTCCTGAGCACACACCTAATCCTGGTGGCACAGCCAGCACTGCTCCCAGCACCCTGCCCAGTGCTGCTCTATCTCACCAAGAGAAACTCCACCCTTTCTGTGAGACCCAGGAGGCTGAGCCAGCCATGTGGAGTGTGGGGATATGGGCTAGGTCTGAGCCTGGTCCCTAGCAAACCGCCCTAGGGGCCTTTGAGTTCTCCAGAATTGGGCTCTCTGATTAATAACTTGTGGTACACTGAATGTTCTACAAGATCCTGTAGGAAGTCAGAATCACTTAAAAATACGCTGTTTCTTCAAGGACTGATATGCTTTTCAGAGACCCACAAAATACTTTATATTGGAGGGACCTTAAAGCCCATCTTATTCCACCCCCTGCCATGGGCCACAGCTTCCACTAGCCCAGGCAGCTCCAAAACCTGTTCAACCTGGCCTTGGACACTTCCAGGGATGGGGTCCTTTTTCCAAGATCTTCAGATGCAGGCTGATATTGTGGATCAGTCTCAAAAATAAACTCAATTTCTTCTTTATTATTGAGTAAAAAGTGTTCTCCTTTCCCCAGAGCATATGATTTCTCTGCCATGGTGGCTCAGAGTTGTCAGAGAGTTGGAAAGACAGAGTCAATCTGGGAATCAGAACTGCCTGCTTATCTTCCTGTCCATCTCTGAGCCCTCATTTCTGTCCGTCCCTTTCCTGGGCCACAAGTACCCATAAGATCTCAGGCTCTTTCATTACTGCCCATGGAGATATCATTTATCCATGCATGGCAGACACAGCTGGGATTGTGAGCACAGACCTAAACAAGTGTCCACTCGTTATCTTCTGCACCCTTCATGTCTCTGATATTCATCTTAGGAGGCCCAGTGCTATTGGAGATAGCTAAATCTTCCTTCACCTTTGTGAACCTCCAGTCTAGGAACGTGTCAATCCTTTAATATTCTGACTAAACTAAGCTAAGCTCTGGTTATAATTCATCTGAAAACATGTTCTTAACTTTTCTGTTATGTGCATGGATTTTCTGTTTAAATTTTCTATTCCTTTATTTCCATCTTTTCACAAGCACATACCCTCCAGAGAACCCCCTGAACAAACATCAAGAAACTAATATAATATTGATAACAGGAATTGCTAATTGTAAAGTATCATGACCTGATACATTTTTAGGCTCTAAAATTAAAAAAATAAGAAGGCTTTCCTATGAAAGGGATTTGTATTTGGAGCAAAGGGATGGAAATCCAATTATTTTGGAGTACATTATCCAGGTATTTCTAGACCTGGAAATAGGGCCATCTAAAGCTTTAATTTTGCTCAGGTATGTCCTTATTCAAGCAGTTTCACCAAACCTAGTTATTTAACTGATGTCATGGTTTTTTATGCCCAGGTAACTGGAATAAGAGAGGCAATCCAAAATTAAACTCATTGATGTTTTTCATATCCAGGCAATCTTAAAAATGTGCTGGGCTACAAATATTATTTTTGTAGTGGAAAATTACCAACTCACAATCCCAAAAACTCTCTTTGAGCTGCTCTTCCCTGTTACCAGTCTGTGAGCCCCTAAAATTAAAAAGAGGACTTAGTGCATTTCCCAGTCTAGCTTTCTGCAAACATTCTGGGAATGATGATTCATCTGATTTCTGTACATTTTATCCACCAAGCTGAATGCAATATTCCATAAAGGAAGCTGACCAATTATAACACAGTCCAGAAGCAATTTACTGATAGAGCAAATTTCCGGAAAAGGCAGAGAGACTCATTCCTGTTATTATTGTTAAAACATTTGTATTGAAAACCACCATTGGAAGACCTTTGTTAGCTCTTCTCCACACTTTGAAATTCAAGATTAATCAGTTGAAATCAGACTCAGGAAGAGCAGAAGAAAATGTTATTCCAGACCATACACTGGAATGAAAATTATGATTCAGGGCATATTGTGTACCTGCACAACTGAGCCCCCTAGGTTTTTATTAACACTGTCTGTCACATGTGTCAAGAAATCTAATGAGAACTGTGGGCAAAAATATTTTGATAGGGAGTAAAAAAATTATAAAACCAACTAACATTGGCCCTACTTAAGTTCACATTTAGGAGTTGAAACATGTTAGTGAGTGTTCTGTTACAGTCTTGAGTCTTACCCACTTCACCCTGTGGTTTCAGTCACCAGAGGATTCAGAGCAAAGGAGAACCCAATGCGTTCTTATCTTTAACTTGACAGCATTATTTTCAGATGCTTCTATTTTTGTAGCTGTTCATGGACACATTCCCTTCTCGAGCAACAACCTCTAAAGGAATCTTCTTAAGCCAACTGAATACCATGCTGCCAAGAGGGACTTAATTCTTCAACAGATTCTTTTTTTTTCCTTTTGCAGAGTAGGATTGGGCACTTGCTAGGTGTAGTTTCTCCAAAGGATGTTGATGATCACTAAAACTTGATCCATTTTTATCTGCATATCTTATAACCCTTTCCTCATGTTTGTAGGATTCTGTAACTTGGTAAGTCCCAGAATTTCTTTAATGTTTCTAAAGAACCAACCTAAACTTATTCATAGTCAGTTTAGACCAGTTCGGTTTTGAGACAGCAATGGCTTTTAGTTTGGATAGTTCATCTCACTTTATAATATGTATTCTGTCGACAGGAATTGTATCCTCTTTCAGCTCTCTTTTTTCCCCCCTCTAAGTATTGTCAAGTATTTCCACCTTAAAAGAAGGAGCAAGGCTCTTCCTTCCCCTGATTTTTCACATCTGTTTCAGGTTTTAAATCATTATGCTGCAACAAAACTCCACAGTATCCCTGAGGAGATTTCCCCAAGACCTTATTTGATAGCATAAATACTTCCCTATTTCTGTAGAAATTACCTCTTCTGATACAATGTAGGTTCTTTGCATAATTTCACAATCACTCTTTCCATCCTGGTAAACTCTCATCTTATTCTGTTTGGATTTCAATTCCTTTGTCTGGGTAGCTGATTTACATAAGAAGCACAGCAGTTCCTTTGTGTATTAAATAACAAATTATAAACTTAGTTTTCCTTGCCAAAATACTTATTGATGCTAACGGCAGGAGCCACCTTCTATGAAATATTGACACAGCATTCCCGTGAATCTAGAGCTTTTCAGCAGCCATCCACATGCTTTTTTGGTGGTTTTCTTCATAGATCAGTGAGGATGAATACCACCAAAAACTGTGGCAATAATTAAATTTCCTGCAGGAGGATATTCCCTTTGAAGCATTAGAGAGAATAGAACACTGCCACATAATCAACACAACCAACTTATAATAATGTTGAAAACACCAGTTGTATATCATCCAGTGTTCTGCAATACCAGATTAAAACTTATTTCATATTTATATGTCTCTTTCAGCTCTGTCCTGTAACACTGAACACTCCTGGCCTTGGAGAGAGTCAGCTTGTTTGTCCATGAACAAAACTGAAGTTCAATGAAAGAATAAAATACAAGTAGCAAAATATTTTTCTGCTGGTATATTCCCACAATGGATGCACTAATTGTTTTATCACTACTGTTTTATGCTATTAAAGTCACATATGGAGATAAGAAAAAGTGTAACTTTTATGCTGAAGTTAAGACCACTTATTAGAAACTGGGCTCAGTTAATCAGTGTGTTCCTTGGTGCAAATCTTTGGCTCCATCCCTGTAATAAATTACAGATTCATGGTCAGATGAACACTTGTTTACAGTGACCAGAAGGTGTGGATACAAAAAAGTTGTTTTTTGCCTTATTGGGATGCAGACAGGGGGCTTGGCTTTAAAGCTGAAAAGGGTCTATTTAGATTGGATATTTTTTCCTGTGAGAGTGGGGAGGCTCTGGCACAGGGTGCCCAGAGAAGCTGTGGCTGCTCCTGGATCCCTGGCAGTGTCCAAGGCCAGGCTGGAGCAGCCTGGGATAGTGGAAGGTGTCCCTGCCCATGAGAACTGGGTGATCTTTAAACTCTCTTCCAACACAAACCAGTCTGTGATTCCATGAAATCAGAAATGCTAGCACACATAGAGTGATCCGTTTTCCTGTTCTAGGCTAAAAGTTTGACTACATGAATTTAAATGGAAACAGGTTATGTAAAATAAGAATTGAAAAAAGTAAGCCTACTGAGTTTTATTAACAATTGCCATATGTGAAATTAAACTTTAAAATCAGTCTGTCTCCTGCCATCCAAGTGACAGAAATAGAAGAATTAGCACAACATTGTTTTACTCAATAGCTGAAAAATAATGACAATTATTCCTTCAAGTAAATTCCATTTTACTATTCTTTGTTATTGTCTCCATTGGGTGCTTTTACAGCTCTCTGTCCTATTGTCTGATTTTAATAATTCTGTGTCTTTCATGGGTTTGCAACTTTGATACCATTCAAACCAGTGTCAAACAATGGTACAAGACCTTTGTACTTGTAACTTTGGTATTTACAGAAAAATGCATTACTTGATATAATAAAAAGCAGAATAACATGTATTCTCTGCTTTTTAATATTATTTTTATTAAAATAGAGAATGTTATTAATGAAGGAATGAAATAAAATCTTTGTAATATTACAGATTCCATCGAGATTTTTTTTCCTGCATCATTACTGCCTCTCCTGAGACTGCAAATGGAGGGGAAATGAAAATATCATTCTAGTCATTGAATAATTGTTCCATTGTTGGAAAGCAAAAATCAAACAGCAGTCTCACGCTGAAATCTCCAGCCACACACCCTAAACTATGACATGAAATATATGCAACTCACTGCTGGGTTTATGTTATTTTTATTAAGGCTGTTTCACTTCTGTTGGTTGTAGACAAACAATCCCAGCATGAGGTTGGTCTTTCTAAGCTGGTTCCCATTGGCAGCAGCACTTGATGGGTTTTGGCAGAGAGATACAATTGGTCATCTCTTGTGCAAGTAATTTTTCTGTCTGACCCCACTGTGCTACAAACATCCTGCCAGGAAGGGTTCCAATGGGACACCATTCATCTCCTTCATCCTAAGCCCCATGGATTTTGACCTGGCATGGATTTACAATGAAGGAAGAAGACTTCTCTTCATCCTTAATCTTTAAATATCAGGTCTCAGGTGTGCGGTTCAAGGGTTGGAGAGCTCAGGGGCTGGAGGGGCTGTGTTAGCACCTTCCTCCCTTGTTAATACAGCTGAGTCCATGCAGGCAGGTTCTTACCCCTCCTTACCTTTCCCTTCAAATAAGGACCTGTCCCTGAGGGATCATTTCCATTAGGTAAAAGACAGGTGGGGGAATGAACAGACAATTAGGCTCCAAGTCCTATAGCCTGGGAAAGCTCATAGAAAAGCAGCAGGGATTCAATTTGCAGAGTGTGGCTTCTAACAAGGTCACGGTGTTCTGCACTACTCACTAATGGGACCATATTTTACAAGGAAATTTTACAATAAGAATTGTTTTTTGGAGGCCTGAATCAAAAAAAGTACAGCTTGTGGCTCTTTCAACTTCCTGATTCATTTCTTGAAGGGAATAGGCAGAGAATGGAACTGAAGATGAGGAATAATTTCTGTGGGATTGTATAAATTAAAGTCAATTGAAACCTATGCACAAACCCAAATAAGTATTAGCAGTGTGATTACAGATCTGTGAAACTTAACAGTGTTGCTGTAATGATGGCTGAGAGGAGAAAAATTCTCCGGGACCTGATTGTAAGAGCTCAAATGAAATACAATTCCATCTTTCATGTTTTAGCAAGATAATTTTGGTTCAGTTTTGACTAATGCAGAATAATGGGAATAAAATATGCTGCCTCAGCCTCTGCATTATTGGCTTTACATTATTGGTCCTGACAGCTGGCTTTTAAAATGCAGTAAATATTGGGCAATGCTGTTCTGTTAAGACAAGCCACTTCATCAAGCGTATTTCCAAATCACACTTTATTTTCAAAATGTTTTTAATTTCTCTGTATATCGTAAAGGAGCCCTCTGCAAAATTGACCTGCAACAGAGTGCCCTCTACTGCATGTATTTGGAATAGGAAAATAAAGCAAATTCCTTAAAAATAAAATCTTTACACAATGAGGCCAGCACTTGTGTCACAGGCCACTGGACACTCTGAACTAAATATAATATACATACAGACATATATCACTCTTACCTTCTTTTAAAGGACTGGATATCACTAGGGAATGATGGCCTAAAATAGATACATTTGCACACTCTTCCATGGTTTTCTGTGAAATCAGTATGTGTCTTCCCATACCAACATGGTCTGTGTTTGTAGGATGGAAAATTTAGGGGAGCTGGAAATCTGCCCTGTATTGCTCTGCTGCCCACTTTCTTCTGGCTCTTGGGAGGAATCCATCACTATCTGATGTGCAAAGTCTCTCTGCTTATAGATTTATTTTCTCAATCTTTAATCTCTCCCGGTCTCTCATTTGTCCTTCTGTCTACTTGCCATTAGGGCACTCATATTAGACTGAACTCCCCTTTTCCTTCCCACGTCCTTGGTAATATTGGATGCTACTAATTTATACCCATTGCAAATGATTGAGAAGATATTTCACCAGTGCCACCTCAGGATTAGAGACTCACAGGTTACAATCATATCACTGAAGCAATTCCACAGCCAGGCCCAAGTTCTCAAGCAGGCCTACACTTTTGAAGGATTCCCCTGTTTTTATCTTTTTTTGGTGTGAATTGGGCCATCCTAAAGCTGAGATTTGTGATGAACCAAACACCTACAATCTCTGGTAAAATTCACAGTGGCTCTTTTCACTTGATTCCTCAGGGAACAGAACACCCCTTTTCGAAGCACTGGCAGAAACTAACATTAAACATTTTTGAGTCACTTTTGAAATGCCCTCCTTTGTTCCATGCAGTCTGTTTGGTCAGCAGAGCCACAGTTTTATCCTTAAAGACTCAGCTTAAATCTTGATGAGCCACACAGTAAGCAACTGAACTTGATGCATGATCACAGGTTATCCCTCTGCAACCAAAAGTTGGTGTTTGAATCCCTAGCACGTTTTTGACCATAGCACCAGGACAGAGTAGAGGTAGGTAGTAAACAACAAAGTTTTTCAGAGCAACATAATGAATTATCACAAGTTCTTCAAACAAAACAGAAACAACACAAGCAGCATTTCCATAATAGACAGTGGCCTTGCATATGGCATTGCATATATTTCAGCAATGAATTTGTTGTCTATGGATTTGTTCCCACAACTGAACCTTTCCCTTAAGGAAACCCTTATTGATCATTTACAACTTCTAAGGATGGCATCTCTGTAAGCGCTTTCCCTTTGCTTCATACCTGTAAATCTTGTATCTTGTGCTAAATCCCTGTCGACTTCTGTCCACAAAATCTGTGTATTCCTGTGAGCGATGGAAGGGTCCCTTATCAGAGAGGAGCCAGTCGAAGGGGCTTGTGGCATGCTGATCCGAGACAGCAGCAACTGCTAAAACCCAGCAATGAAGACTCAGTGCTATCCACTCCCATAGAGCCATCAGAGAGAACAATTCAGCACCAGCACTGCATCGCCATATCATGCTTCCACTGGGGACTTAGAGCCTTCATTCTCTTAGCTTTCCCTCAACACCTAGACAAAATACACAGTCAATTAGATAAGCACACACTAGGCATCCCTTGGAAGTAGAAACAATTTTCCTTTCTTTCAGCTTAAAGAAATAGTGGCCTGCATTATATTTTACATTAGCATAAACCCCACTAGGCTTGTTAACAGTGGAGTGTTTCAGTACTTCAAATGCTGTGAAACTAATGTCTTCATTAACATCATTAGTGATAATATTTACTGTTGAAGGGAAACTCTCACAAATCATCAGGGGAGGGATTGTTGGAGGTTTTTTTCCCATTCATGCTAGTCATTAATGAAAAATATGCAACATCAGATTCTTGTCTGTTAGCAGCAGTACAAAATCATTCAGCAATGTCTGTACACAAGCTCACAGTTCACATATTGGACAGAAAACAGGTGAGATTCAGAAGACCCAGGCTGCTTTCTCTTTTAGTGCCCTTGGAAAAATTACATTGTGATTTGTCTTCACTGCAAAGTGTAGTTAACAGACCCATGTTGCTCTGTCCAAACCAGAATCACTGGACAGAGTGACCGACCTGATCAAGAGCTCTGGAGCTGCCCACAGTGATGAGTTCAAGTCACTTACACCAATTCCAGACACTGAAATTTTGTGTATCCCTAACAGCAGCATTTTACTTTCAGTCCAAATCACTCCAACTCAGTGGATCAGCCTAGAAACGCTTTTGTAAATGGTGTCTCGACAATTTTTTGTGTGCCCAATGACAAATGAAGTATTCATTTGGAACTCAGTGAAGACAACCCACAGTTTCTGTACCTCAGACCCATGCCTGAGGAATGGGCTAATGTTTTAATATCCTGCAGAGAATTCCCTAAAACATCTATGCAAGACCTTGAGGTTTTCAGAGAGGAAAAAGGTCATGTACATTCCTAAATATATATAAGCAATCAGTTCCAGTTTTCAATCTAAGGTGAAACAGCATAGAATGAATTAAAATATATGAATGTGAGAGGTTTAGTTTTTCTAGCTGATGAGTTTACAGGGAATAAAATGTTGGATTCACATTCGCTCCAATCAGCACTCATCATGACATTTTTACCATGCCCTTTGCTATGATTTTTGGAACTTGGCAGGAAATTCTTCCTTCCCATCAGTAATTTGGTCTGTAAGTGCACCCTAAAAGAAGGATATTTCCAACAGAACAGTCCTGCAACTGAACACTCAGCACCCCCATCCCTTCTAATGAAAATTGTGTCACTGAATAGATATGCTCAGTGCATATATGAGACATTAATATTCTCAAGAGTCTGCAGGAAGCTGACTGCCTGCAGGAGAGCACAGAGGTTCTTGTGAACTAACAGGAATTTACAGTCTAAGAATATAATAATCTATCTATACAACCAGATAAGTACTCAAGCTTTATGTGGTGCAATTGTTTGTAACATGATTTGGACATGATTCTGCAAACAATAAATGTATAAAGAAAGACCCTGCTCATATTTCATGCTGAGCATGTGCCAAGACACAGAGTTGTAACCATAAACAGTTACAGCCATGCAGTAGTTTCTGACCATAAAACACAGATTGCATTAATTTTACAAATCCTTTGAAATTAAATTCCAGGAGTCTACAACTGAAACCTCTACAACTTTTATTCATAACCCCAAGTCATCACTTCCATGCATGAAGAGTCTGCATATTGAAGTTTGAGTATCATCTTCCTAGAATGGTGGGGTTTTCTTCCTTCACAGGTTGAAGTTCATGTATTTGAGGTTACACCACTGCATAACCTTCCTCCCACTGTCTGAGAAAGTCAGCACGGATTTGAAGCAAAACTGAAATGCAATAGATTGCTCTACTGGCCCATAAAAGCCACAATGATCATTTGGTTGCCAGTTCCTGTTAAAAAATAGATCAGTATAAATGAAGAAAGCATTCCAGTCACTTCCAGACAGGCCACACCAGCATTTGCATCACAACAGAGAGAAGATCCACAAATGCTTTTGTCCCTTCTCATCATTAATCAGGTAAAAATATATTGCACAGCATTTTCATTCCCTTCTATCATCCTTAGCATGGACAGGGAAGATCCTGGGCATAATTTCTCCACATTAGGTGAAGTTACATAAAGTGAGTGTCACAAGAATTTTAATTTTCATACCTACTGCTGTATTAAAATTTCTAACTTTTCGACTGAAAAAGTCACCTACTTGATTAAATGAGAAGAGGTAGGAGTTTACTTTTTCAGTGACTTATTAACACCAAAATGTTTCAGGCTGTTAAATTGTAATGATGACTAATTGAGTCCCTTTTGAATTCAAAACTATAATATTAGGATTGGAAAATTAATTACTGTGTATATGTAGCATACTCCTAAAACTAGACTAAACGAGCACTTGGACAGGAATAGTGGAAGAGACAGGAATTTATTTTTGGCTTCATGCTGCACCTCAATAGTGTGTCATAAATTAACCACTGGCAAAACACCTATAGAGAACCTGTGCAGGTACAAAAGAAAATAATCTTGTTTTAAAGATCTCCTTGTTTTAAAGATCTATGGAGGTATAGTCCAAAAGAGCATAAATATACAGGACAGAAATAAGGAGAGGAAAATCATGTGTGCATTTGTAACTGGTACTTATCCACTTGTCTCTGTTGTCCAGTCATTGCAAAATCATTCTGCATTGCATTAGCTCTCCTAACACCCCTGAGAAGGAAACTTTACCAAACAAGGAACAGAAGCCTGAAAAGATGACTTCTAAGGGAGGGTTAAGCTGTTACAGGGACCTAAATGTGTGTTTACTATTAAAAGATAATTTAGAAAATTCTAGCAAAATGATTTTTGCAAAGCTTACAGTATCAGAAATATCTTAAAATTTTGAATATTCAAATTCTCTATTTAATGCAAATGCCCTGAAAACATTTTCTAAATACTGTTACAGGCATATGGAATGTACAAAGTTTGCAGTTACAAAGCCATCATAGAACTCCAGGGAAGAGCAATCTGTATTGAATTTTTGGTAGATTTGTGGTGGGGCATGGCAACTAAAACGCCTGTTAAGTAACAGAGCTGGTAGATTTTCAAGTAAAGACACTACACAGAGAGCAAATAATGCAATATTTATTCTTTGATAAAAACTGTCACATCAACACCAGCCTCTTTGAAGTGCTGGCTTAAAGGACAATTCTCAGCTATACATGCTCTGCACAATTATTTTCTGTTACCACCATGGTTTCACCAGCTACCACTGGAAATGCTGATAAGCTTTTGGTCCTTCTAAACTCTGAGGTTAAGGTGAGTTCAAGAAGCAAAATCTTCTTTGTTAGAAATCTATCGTCTCCTCACTGGCATTAGTAGCAAGAATTTGACTCAGCATCTTCTGGGAATACCAAAGCTAAGTCCTACTTCTCATGAGCATGTAAAGGCTCTGGAGAATGGCAAAATCCATGTATTTACTTCATGTGAAGATACAGAGCTGTCAAGGGCAATGCAAACGTGGCCACTGAGACAAATTTCATCAGGCTTCAGCTGTGAACAAGAGAACAGGACATCTGTGGTCTTTTTGTTGTCATCATATTGTAGGGTAAGCCCCACCAAATTCCCTCTTTCTTTTTTAGGTAATTTTTAAGAAATATTAAAATTGTATATAATTACACATGGTAGTTTATGAACTCAGTAAGACACTAAGCTAAAACAGTGCTGATTGAAGTGTCTGCTTGATTTGTGGGTTCAGCTCTCTTGCTTACAGAACATTAATTAATAAACCATGTATACTAAGCTACACAGAATAATATAGAGCCAGCCCAGATGTGTGCATAGCAATGCTCAAAAAAAAAAAAAAATTCAGTAAACTCAAATCCTTTCTACAATGGAAATTGTGGAAAAATTTCTCAGGTGAAAAAAAAAGTAATCTATTGCTACCTCAATGCATTTAACCTTTTATTTCCCAACAGGTGAGAGTCAAATGTAATACAGATGTGTTAATATCCAGTAGAGATACAGCTACTAAACTGGTCATTACTGGCTCACCAGTAGAGCAACCTTTTAGGTCAGAGTCAATAAAGTTGATGTTAGGCATCACCAGCAGCTTCTTTGGGCCACATCTACCTGCAGTTCTCCAGGACCCAAAAAAGTAACTGTACAAATGTATGGGCATTTTTAATAAGATTGGGTTTCAGGGGTTTTTTTCAATATTTTTCTTTACCCTGGAATGTGAGAGATGTATCTGAGGCCTTGGTGTGAGATTCCACAAAGATCCCCTTCTGTCAGCAGAAATGCAGAGGACCAGGGTCTCTCTGAAGTCCTTTGGTTTTCATGTTCACTTGAATTCCAAGAAGATGCTGATACATCCCAGCTCTCTGTGGAAAACGGAGAATCCTCTATGCTGAAGTGGGATTCTCCTGTCTGTAATTTCCCATAATAATGAACTAAAAATTTAATACAGCTATTCTCACATATATCCTTTCAAAGAAAAGTAATAAATTACTTTCTGTAACATATAGAAAATTAGCATATCTAAGGTGGTGCTTTTTTATGAAGAAGCTTGGCTTTCCTTGAACTAACCTAAATATTAAATATTACTTATACATCATTTAAAAATAAACAAACAAAGAAAAAATGTGATAAACAGATAGAGTGGAATACATCCAATTCTGTTTGTAGGCAGTTGGATTTCAGCAAGGTCATAATTTTACCATTTATGAGGGTTTTGATACTCCATCTCTCTATTACTTACAAGCTGCCAGGATTTCAAATTTACTAGTTTTGATCAAGTGCAATACATGGTGCAGCACAGTATTCTTCATATTTCTTTTAGACTGCACATCATGGAAAACAGGAATGGAGCGAACCTTTTGTTTTCTAGGTATTCTCAGGAATGCTACAACTTTGAATCAACAGCAAGAAGCAACATTTTATTTATTGCAGCTGGACGGGAAACAGTGAAGCTCAGAGAAGGCAAGATAAGTTCAGACCATTTTTTTCAAAGGTATTTTGACACTGAAAAATGGAAAGACACTTTGCATAAAGAATAAAGCAATAGTCTGTGCCTCAGAGATTGCTCTTATCTGCTGTAAGTCCTTAGGTTTATCACTTCATGTGTCTCTGCTTTCACTTCCCCATCTGAAGTGTGATGATCACATTGCCCACCTTTGCAAAGCTCCACAGGACCTGCTGCGTTATCATCAGTGACTCTTATTCTTTTTTCAATAAGCCATTTTTCTCCTGCTAACAATTTTAAGTGAATGAGACCCGAGGAGGCAGCTGTCCATGGGATTCTCACACAGCCCAGTGTAAATGAAACAGCCATGAAGCTGTGGAAGAAAAGAGCACAAGGTGCTGCAATCAGTATCAACTAGAGAGAAGAAAGGTAGAGCAGAGAGAAAAAGTGTCCCAGTTGTGCTCTGCTCTGGGCTTAACCACCACATGGAAAGATGCTCAGATCCACAGAAAAACATTTCCCAAGCTGAATTCCTGAAGGAAAGCTAAAGGACTTGTGGGCTGCTCTGTCCTGGGGTCATACTCCAGTTTGAAGTCCGCCCAGTGTCTGGTGCAGGAGCCAGACACCAAACAAGTAACTTTGGTAGATCAAAGAAACAGAACAGGTATTTGGGGCACTGGAATCACTGAACCAGAGTCACAGGGGTTTGGGCTGAAAGGGATCTTAAAGCTCAGCTCATTCCAGTGCCAGCTGGCCCAGGTTGCCCAGAAGGACCAGGGCAGAGGATGGTGAGGTCTCCCTGCCATCAGATCTGACCATGTGAGCTGCAGTGTGAAACTATGGAAAAAATTAGAAGGCACCTGGATAGACAAGCTGGATTTGACAACATGATTTTCCAGAAGGGGATTGAATCAGCTTGTTCTCTGGTGTTCATCCTGAGCTACAATAATCTGAAAAAAAAAGTCTGAATGGAGAAATTAATTCCATGTCTAACAAGCTTAGGAGAGTGTTACATTCCAGGCTTAAAAATAAGTCTTCATATCAGTAGAAGTTTTGACTACATGCACCCTAAATCACCATCTTTCCTTTATTCAAACAGAGCTTCATCCACTAACAGATGTTAGCTTTCCTCTCCCCTCTCAAAGACAAGACCCCTATGTAATTATGTCCTCAACAGCTGAAATAAAAAAGAAATAAGATGTCTGGGGTTTAATTATTTTTTTTTCTAAAAAAATCCTGCTATTTTTTTCCTCATCCCTGCCTTCAGAGAAGAGAAGAAAACATAAAATGCATTAATGGAAAGAGAGAATATATGTCAGCCCAACCTCTGCAGCCGCCCTCGAGGCTGTCTGGAACGTGAGGGCTGGTGCTGAGCCCTCTGCCCACAGAGCATGTCTTGGTATTTGCTCTGTCCCTGCAGAATTTCACTCCTGAAATTGCCTGTGCACTTTCAGTTGTCTCCATGTGCTTTCTGTTCCTTCCCAGCCCAGCAAGTGCCAGCCTCCTCAGCTCATGCTGGCTGTCAGGCGGACTGAGGTGATTGTTTCCATGTCTGATATTTGTAAAAGACTTGATTTTTCCCTTTACTGCCCAAATCATGATGTATAAACTCCCTGAGGTACTTTTTGAATCTGTTAATCTAAGTTCATCCTCCTGTGCAAACGGATCTTTATGTGTTTTAGCTGATGGTGCAGAGCAGCAGCCCCAAAATGCCACTGCAGTCTTTCTGCCTTTATGAGTGGATCTGTTTCTGCAAGGAGCCCAGTGAGGGGAGGATATTACTTGTCAAGGTTCTGAGGGCACAAAAAGGCATAAATAGCCTTGACCAGCCTTATTTGAGTCCTCCACCCACCTTGGGCTGACCAGCGTGGGTGACCAGAGCTTGTGTGGTGCTGGTGGGATGGTGCTGGTGAATGCCTGAAAGGGAGAAACCACTGAGCCACAGAATGATTTGAGTTGGAAGGGACCTTAAAGATCACCCAGTCTCACACCCTGCCATGGCAGGGACACCTTTCACTATCCCAGATTGCTCCAAGCCCCATCCAGCCTGGCCTTGGACAATTCTGGGGATCCAGGGGCAGCCACAACTTTTCTGGGAAACCTGTGCCAGAACTTCACCAACCTCACAGGGACAAATTTCTTCTCAATGTCCAATCTAAGTCTCTAAATCTACCCTACTTCAGTTTAAAGCCATTCCCCATTTTTCTTGTAAAATCCACTCAAGTCCTCATCATGTCTCAGCTCCTTATCGTTACATTGGAGCTAGCACCAAAATTCTTGGTAGGCAACAGGTACCAGTCACACAAGGAGCTAAAATGAAGCTGATTTCTGGAATGGATGAGTAGGATTCTGACCAACACCCAGGGTGGCACAAAGACACAGAAAACCTGCTGCTTTGAGAGCTTGAAGTCAGCTCCAGGCTGGATGACTGCACTTTTGCAATCATAAAAGTCCATGGGGTTTGAAGTCCATAGGGATTAAACCTTAATCTTTGCAAGTCCACAAGTGCATACAGACTATCCTGTGTGCAAAATCTCTTTTCATGAAAAATCTGCATGACATTTGTCACTCTTCCATCACACAAGTTATGCTAAACATTCTCTGAAATTTTCCAAAAATTTTCAGCTAAAGCATCCTATAGTACAAAAAGTGTTAGAAGGGAAACAGAACAGGCTCTCTTGAAATAATTTTGGAAGTGGGTCTACAAAACAATAACAGCTTTGAGAGAGGTTCTGGTCCAGCATTTCCTCAGGCATAGACTGACATGTATTGCTGTGATGTACAATTTTGCATTCTGGAGCTTTCAAGTTTGAAGAAAATCCCAACAGGAGACATATTTATTCCATCTTATTGGATTGTTTTTTTTCTAATCATCCAGCATTCTCCATTCTGATAATCTCATTGGGTGTATTTTCAAGGCAATTGAGTTGGTTCTCAGGATTTGTAAAAACTACACCCTAAAATTAAGTAATAAACGATCTTTGAAAAGTCATGAGATACTACTTCCAGCAGCATATCTCCTTTTTCACTCATAATCTTAGTCCCCAGACAAGTTTTCTGACCCAATTTGACAGCTAAGTGTCAGTAGGACAAAGAGATTAAGACAAATGTAAATTAGCTGTATCCAGCAAATCACACCAGAGTAACAAACAGCCCTTTCCTCTTGTAATTCATCCTTGTGCCAGTTTTTAAACCCAAAGCTCTTACTGCTGCTACCACCTAGAACAGGAGGAAGCAGCAATTTACACACTGTACACTAAAGCTTTGGTTCCAGAGGGTTCGAGTCTGAGGACAATTCCAAATAAAACTCATTAGTGAAGAAGGGCTAAAATGGGATGGAGTGAGAGGAAACTTTGCTCGCCAACAAATTGTTGAACTGAAGATGATTCAGGTCACAGAGAGGAAGGAGATAATTTGGAGCTGAGTTACCTGAGAGTACAACTTTGATTTTGCAGTATAAGCCTTGACAAGTCCCTTAACCTTTTCTGTTATGAAGCCTGAACAACCAATGTTTATAGAATGCGTTCAAATTATTGGATTGCAAAGATGTTCTAAAATGAAAAGGAGGTTGATTATTCCACAAACAGAGTGGCTGACTATTTTTGTTGCTGCTTAAAATTTCTGTTCCTGGAGATTTTGGAACAAATGCTCTGAAAAAAATGATGGAGAGGAAAGGAATTGTCAGTCTTGGGCAAAAATAGAAGTTTCTTTGAAGCTGTTGGAGTGCTAACTAATATTGTTTGTACAATAATGAAGGAAAAAATAATAGTGTATATCTGTTCCCTGGACTTAAGAAGAAAGCCAAAATAACAATGAACTGTATTGTTTGCAATGGGGACATATTTACAAAATTCAACCCAGTTTCATTTACTTCCATCCCCTCAGATATCACCTGACCTAATCCACAAATAACATGGTTGAACGTTCTTTTATTTCTAAGAATGATGTTCTCCGTTTAGGGGCTCTGACTCAGGCATGGGACATAGCCCTCTAGTTTTAGCTAAGGCTGAATCTGGTCAAGGAGTTATGCTTTCCTTGATTTTATTCTCCATGTGAAAATTGGTAGTTACAGCTTAGACCAGTAGATAAGAATAATATCCATAAAGATCTAATGGCACGAAGTTTTTCTTTCCATGCATTTTTCTGGATGCCTTGCAAGAAGAATGGATTATTTTATATATTTTATTTCTTAACAATGATATGTAATAGAATGGTAGTTTTCATTTTGCCTCTTTATTATGTCTTTCAGACAAAAGTGCTCCAGTATTTTACAGCTGACTTCACAGATGGCATATACGGTTTTCAGCTGATATAAATGAACGGTTAAAACTCTTTACAGGTTCCTCATCTTCAACTTATTTATTCTAGCAGGAAAAAACAACAAACCTCCACCACCTGTTGTGCCAGCTCCCAAGGCAGGACTCCTAAAAGCTTCAAGAGACCATTGTTCTACAGCTGGTCCTTCTCAAAGCTGTTGCATTATTTTTCCACCATCCCTTTGCCGCAGCGTTCCAAGTCTGTGGCCACTGCATGGGCAGTAGCCAGATCCTCTTAAATGTTCATGTTCTAGCTATTAATTTTTTATAGCAGGAGTAGGGACTTTATGGCTGACTGAGCAAAGATTCAAGCTCCAACGAACCAGTCTGGGGCTAATTGCAGCGCAGGATGGATAAAGCTTGATTGTACAAGTAATAATTATGTGTGCTGGGCAGCTTGATATCTCTCACATAAATCTAGCACCAAAGCTGCCTTGCAATACTTGATTTTTGACAAGATTAAAAGAAATTGAAGAAGTAGAGAGAAAAAAAAAGTCTGTCCGCTAAATGATGTCTTTCTTATGAATATCATGCTACAAGGAATGAAAATCTGAGTTTGCATCAGGAATTGCAATCTCTCTACTGTTTTAATTTAGATATTACCCAGTCTAAAACCGCCAAAGTACAAAATTGCCGCTATGCCTTGTTGTAGCTCATAGAAAAACACATTCTTATTTAGTAGAAATTTGTTAGGGAGCTTTAAACTTTCAGCAGTACCTGTAAAGTGCTGAATGAGAGATACACGTCTGTTTATGAGGAATTACAGATCACTGCAGTCTCTCTGAGTCTGAGGATCATCAGTTTTCTTTATTATAGCCTATTTTTCCAGAAAGACAGACAAAATGCTCTAGACTTTGCCTGGCCAAGACAAGCCAGCAAGAAGAAGTTAAGCTGGTTTATAAATAAGAGTACTTTTCAAGAAAAAAAAAAAAAAAAAAAAAGAAGGAAAAAAACCCACTACCATCTCTTTAACTAATGCGAATCAATCTAATAAACTCAAGCTAACAGAGAGCTTAAAGGGTACTTAGGTAGTTACTAAAGCTTTTACTTTTTAAGCCAATGAGTCAGATTCACATCCCATAGGAGCAGTGACATAGAAAGAGAACATCACCAACTAATGGCTCTATGTAAAATAAATCCACAGTCTCCAGAGACTGGCAGCAGGATGAGTCTCGACCTGCATAAACAGTGCTGCTTTACCTAAACAAGCATCTTCTTTAGAAATATTGGTACAGACCTAGAGGAGTGGGGGAATTGATCCAGGAAATGCTGAGCAGCTACATGTTCTGGGGAAAAAGAGGTGGTATCATCTCTGTCCTTAACTACAGCAGTTTTAACCTTTAGGGCAGCACATTAAGTACAAATCATCTAGAATTCTTCAATATTGAAATTTTTGTATACGTGTTCTCTCCATCCAGCAAATTGTTAATGAATAGGGATCAATAATGTTTTAGGTGAAAAACAGTGAAATAAAAAGATGCACTTGGGCTGCCACCTCCATCCATGATGCTGTTTTTCAGCATTTAGCAGTGTTTTTCACTAGTGATGGTAAGCCTCCTTAGGAACAGATATCAAATAAAGGGGGAAAAAAAAGGAAAAAAAGAAAATACTAAGCAGTCAAATTTATAATGGATTTTAATAATCCCATTTGACTTCAGTGACATCAAGGTTCCGTTAACTAGGTGTTTTTGTTATTTCCAGTAGATTTATAAGTACTGAAAGAGCTAAATTAGCCCAGACTACAGGATTCTTAGTAGTCATGAATAATATGGGATTGAGGGTACAGAGCAGTGCTATGATTCCCCAGATTTACATCCTTTACCTGGCAATGTATAATAAGTGCCTTACAAACCACTTTTCTCATTAATCAGGTGCTGGTGGATGTGGCAGTAAAGGTGTTACTGCAAATGAGCAGAATTTTTCCCCATTAATGTAACTGTTGCAATAAAGGTATCTGACACACGAGCCTTACAATCTCACCTCATTTTAAGAGAAACCACTACAGTTTAATAGTGTTAATTTAGCTAACAATATATATTGCCTGGTCAATCATCTTCTGAAGGTGGAACAGAATCTGTGGCCTTTGTGAGGGGCTCATTAGTTAGAGTTGAAAAGCTCTGATGTGGTAGTGTCCTCAGCACATTTTTTTGTGGCAAGTGAAGGCTTTCAGCGGGAGATGGGAAACAGAATGGGCTAAATAATCATTCCCATGGCAAAAAAGTGATTATACAGACCATGGGTGTGGAAGGATGTGTAGTGCATATCATGCACATTTATATCTGTGTATGCACATGGACATAAAAACTACTGTTGTGTATGCCCACAAACTGTGGAACAGATAAATTAGTGACTTCAAAGCTAGAAGACCAAATTTATTCACACTGCAGTTTTCAGCAGGGTGATGACTTGAGTCACAAGGTGCTGATTACCTGCATCTCAGTGGGGCTCTCTCAATATTCCTCAGCTTCATACAGAAAGATGTTGATTTATCAATGATGAAAAAGTACTGCGGCCTAGAACAATGTAAGATCAGGTCACAAATTCTTCAGGTCTTTAGTATTTTAATACTATTTGACTCAAGATGTGCAAAACCTCCCACTGCTCACTAAGCAGCATGTAACTTCATGATGCTCACTTTTTTTTTCTTCTACATTTGAACTTCATTTTGGTTCCAAAATATTGTTTTGGAAATTGATCTGGTTTTATTGAAGTTAATAGGGATTTTCTGGTCTCCTTTAATTGTCCAAGATCAGGCCCTCACTGAACACACATATATTGAGCAAAAGGAAAACAATGATATGAAGAGTTGCAAATATATTTTTTTAAAATGTTCTCTTATAATGATATAGGATGAGATCAAGAAGAAGTTAGATAAATTCCCTGTGAAATGATTGGCTGTGGTCTACTACCTGTAGGTCTAACAGGACAGTGGTTTCAGGGAAACCTTTCTCAAAGAGCACTTGGGCTCTGTTTGTCAAAGTGTATTTCTGGTGATTTTGCTCCCATATGAGATTACTAGTGTTTCAGGAGAGTGAAAAAATGTCTTCTTCTGGTTTTAAAGAGAAGGGAAGCTTTGGGAGGATTAAAAAAGAGCTGCACAGGGTATGCCTGAGAGCTAGAAAATAATGTTTCCAGAAACTATCACCTAATACCTTTCATCACTCTTTTTCTTCTGAGGAAAACTTAGGTAAGTTTGATCATCCAGTTTTCCACTTAGATTTTCAAAAACTGCTGAAGAAGCAAGCTTGCTGATAAAAGGATCTTTGTTTTGTTTTCAATGGGTGTTGCATCTCAAGCAAGAAATTACTTAGACTGATCACAATCAGATATGATTGAGAATTAACACAAATTAAGTAAAAATATTTTAGTCCCATAAATCATTGTCCAGGACTGAGTGGAGTGGAAAGTCACTGCAATGTATGTGACTAAAAACTAAATTTTGGACATGTAAACAATGAATTGACTTCTGTAAGTAATTCTTCATAAAGATAATCAGAGAGTAGTAAAAAATATAGAAAGGGATAAGATGGGATGATTACATCACTTGAAGATTCTCAAGTTGCTTTGTTGGCGTGTTGTACAAATGCTGCCTTCTGCACTGAGCTCTGTAAAAACATTCAGCTGCTTGTTTTCATGTTTCCTAGTTAACGTTTTCACTCACAGGGTTTCAGCATTTCATGAACAAGCACCCCAAACACGACTCTGGTGAACTCAGCATCTGTTGGGGGGGTTTGCTCTCACTGGAGGTGGATCCGTTTACAGAAAATATCGCAGATCTTTTATTTTTTTATTCCTCCCCTGCTTAAATTATACACATCTTAGAGAGAAAAAATGGTTGGAGGCAAGAATTTGGAGGATGGAACTCTGCTGATTAGCACTGCAACAGCATCTGAGACCGAGGGTCTGCTGCTAATGCTTAGACACAGAGAGGAAAAGATCCAGTCAAATGTTTCTTTTCCCAAAGCTGGTCCTGTGGTAAAGCTGATAGAGCACCTATTTAAAATGAGTAACTCCTCGTAGGGATGGAGCTGAGCAATGACAGCAGTCTGTGAAGTCTGATATCTAAACGGATTGCTCCTCTGAAGTTATTTCTTATATGCTGTAAATGCAAGCAGGGCCACTCTAGCTTTATCTCTGCACACTTAATGTGTCAGAGTCACTCATCTCTGAACATACAGACTCCATAAGATTCTGCCTTCACTTCTTTTTATAGCATTCTTTCGTGATGTATTTCATAAACAGGGTTTTTTTCAGGAATGAAGTTATTTTTGTTTTTTCTGACAGACTTGCTTGTCAGATACATGCCTCTGAATTGCTCTCTACATTTTCTCAAAATCAGGTCTATCTCACGCCAGCCCTCATTTCATGTGGATCCATAACTGATTTTGCTGCTAAAACAGAACAGCCTTCTCTTATCACATACATTACATTTCTCTGCCAGTCATGAATTCACTTTACTTCACATGCATTCACTCACTTAATCTCTACACGAAATCATTGTAACTCGAAGCTGACATAGTATTTCAAAATGACTCCCGAACAGTAAATCATGCCACATTCCACTTTCTCCCCACTCCGTGCTGCACAATTTATCACTAAATGAAAGCTACACGGAAAACGCACTTGAATCCATCAGTGAATCACAATGCTGCTAACAAAACCCTTACCTTTTTTAATGCATGACGGTCTCTAAGTCTCTAAGAAATCGTAGCCCAGCAAGCAGGTCTGCCTGGCGATGTCGGGTAGCAGTTTACAGCCTATTTTCCTCACCTCCCTTCTTACAGCATGCCACATCTAGCTCACGCCGCTGTCTCCGGGATTGGCTGGAGCATCTCAGGGGCGCACGCAGGACTCCAGCCCGGAGCCCCCTGCAGCCCTGCCTTAACTCTTTGCGGTGAAGCCTCCGCTCCCTCCGCGCGGAGAACACTCCCTGGAGGGGGTGTTCGAGGGGGTGTTCTCCCTTTCCGCCACCAAACCGGCTGCCCTCGGAGCCCGGAGCCCGGAGCAGCCCCTCCTGCTGCTGGGGAGAGCGGCGTGTCCCTCCCAAGAACGCCTTGTGGTGACAAGTGTCCCTGCCCCGGGGACACACGGAGGAGTGGGGCAGGTTAAGCCCAGGAAGGCGAGAAGGAAGGCTGGGCACGCATCCTCAAAGGTGTTCCCTTTGCCAGAGCCACCTCCCCGGGTGCTCGTCTGCCACCGGCAGTGTGGGAAATGGGGACATTAACTCCAACAGGGAGTCCCAAATGATGGAGGTGGAGGTAATCCTTGAGAGAAGGCAGATAAGGGCAAGCAGGGAACCTGGACAGCTAAACACAGGGAAGAGAGATGTTTGGGAGCGTTCTCTCAGGAATGGGAGAGGTATTTCCACACCACTAGTGTATTGTACAAAAAGCAAAAGAACCAACTACGGCAAAGCGAAAACCGCGCGGTTGCTGCCCAGTATTCCGGTTTTTTTCTGAGTCATCCAGCCCCATGTAAGAAAAAGGTATCCCCGGGCTGGGGGTGCGGAATGCTGGAAATCAAGAGTAATGGGAATCTTCTCAATTCACCACGCCTGACTCTCGCTTGTTGCAATCGCCCATTAAGCCCACGTTACTCGCATTGATTTATTTGTTATATGCCCTCGCCTTCCGCCGGGTACAGAAATGCCACCCGCTCTGATGTGTGTCACTTTTGCTGCCCAGACACCGTTTTACTGCCATCCGTCACAGTGCCCGTGAGCTAAACAACTCCTCTCCCCTCATCCTGTGCCTTACCATCTCCCAGCCCCGTCAGCAGAGGGAATATCGAGTGGTCTTAAATATTCTGCTGATGGGCACATAAATCTCTTCTGCAGAGCGCTAACATTTAAGCAGCACGGCAAGGAGATGCTCACTGGCTGAGCTATTCCCACTATGATATAAATCCCTCTGGACGTGCTGGTTTGTTTTGGGGCTTTTTCTGTCCTGTAGGTTTGAGGGGGGTAGGGCAGGGGGAAAGATTAAAAATCAGGTAGAGGTTTTGAAACGCACTCCCTGCCTAGAGTTCCCCTGCACGGAAAGTTTCCTGAGCAGCCTGCTGCGGGAGGATCCCGGCAGCAGCAGCGCCAGAGGCGGGTGATTCAGGAGAAATGCCTGGGATTTGGTTAATCACCTCAGCCTCGTGGAAAGGGCAGGGGGGCAAGTCAGAGGGAATGCTGGAGTCTGCAGGAAAAGGACGCTGAGCTGGTAGGAGATAAGTACGCAAGGGGGCTTCGAGCTGGTGGGAGAAGAGAGGAGCTGGAGGAAGGAATCCCACGCTTGAAGGGGTTTTTCACCACTCCTTTCCAGACATCAGCCACAATCCGGCCGCCGATGGGGGAAGCAATAGGGTGGGGAGGGAGAGGGTGGAGGGGAGAACAAGGCGGGAGCGCACACTGGCATTGAATTGGTCTTTCCCTTCTTCTGCTGGCCACCAGGCAATAAATTCGGATCTTGTTATTTCTCCCTGGCATCTCTACCTGCTTGGAAGTCTTTAGCACCTCCCTTGTGATCTCTGCAGGTACTGCTTTGGAGACATGACCGCACACACAGACACACACACACACCTATCCTGCACCCAAATTACAGGGTTACACGGAGCCCAGTCAATACCTCCGCACCACAGATAACATGTTGCCTCCCTACCTTCTGCTATTGACCGTGGGTGGATCTCTGCCGCTAATTAGAGACACTGAAATCCTGGAAATATCAGCCACAAATAGCACTCTGAAGGCACTCGTCCTTTTTTAAAATGTAACGTGTTTATTTCTCTTGGTTCTTTTCTCTTTCTCTTTCCAAGAAGCCCCTACTTGATTGAACAGCCTGACTTTTACCATCTACCTCTACATCAGGTATAGGTGGGCGTACGTTTTCCTGAGCTCCTCGGGAGCCAGTTTTTGGCCAGCCAAAAATACAGGTATGCCCGAAAATGGTGATAAATGAAAGGTGCGATGGGATAAAGACGTGAGGAAAGCGGCTGCAGAGAAGCCCCGGCCACCGACCCCGCTGTGCCCCGCACCCCCGGACACGCCGCCTGGCCACTGCCACCTCCCAGCACATGCCAGGCGGCATGGGGTCTGGAAATCCTTCCCTATCCCTTCTGGAGAATCCTTCTCCGCCCCCAGTCCTGTCCAAGTTCTTCAGGGGATGGGGAAGAGCAATTAACTTTTCCGCCTGCTCTCCCCCCGCGAGTTCCCAGACATTCCCCAGGCACGCTCCCGGTTCCCTTCAGCAATCCTGTTCTTTCCCCGGCACGGGGAGAAGCTCTGAGCCCTTCCAGAGCCACTGCAAGGGTTAATCCGGGGGATGGAGCAGGTACCATGCCTGATGGAAGCATTAATGAAATGTGATGAATAAGCAGTGGGAAGGTGAAGGCTCTGGAAGCGATGCTGCAATCAGCGCCCAGCGCCGCGACTGGGAATGAATGTGGGCAGGGAACTGTAGTCTCCTAATTCCTTCGAGTTTAGAAAGTGCAGCCAGCCCGTTCGGGAGCAAGGAGAAGAAAAACTTTTTAAAATTGATCTTTTATTTTCTTTTTATTTTTCCCTGCTGTTTTTAGCACCCTTCCCGTTGGAAACACGCCACCTGAACGAGAAATCAAACCTTACTCACCGGGTGAAATTGCAGGAGGCGAAGCGGCTGGGAATAAAACGCATCCCGGCTCCAAGCATATAGTCCATGATGTGCGGCTTCAAGCTAGAGGCAGGCTGAGCAGGGTGGGGGGACTGTGGGAACCAGCAGCGGTTCTGTGTGTGTGACAACCCATTTACACCGTGCGTGCCTGTCTGTGCGTGTGTGCAGGGCAGAGAGAGGCTCCAAACCCAAAAGGGGGGAAAGAGGGAGGGGAGAAGGAGGAGGAGAGAGGGAAGCAAACCCGAATAGCAAGAGGAGTTGCGAAGAGGGATGGGATTCGCTGAGGTAGATTTGGGTTTTTTTGATAGTGATGGAAGCGATTCTCGAGGAAAAATTAACAGACTGTGGGCTCAGCCGCAGGCAGGAGGAGAGGGGCTCTGCCCACACAGGTGGAACACAGGCAAGACCGCAGCGAGCCGGGAGGGCCAGGGAGTGACGGGGAGACGAGGCCGAGGGGGGCAGAGCGATATCCCGGGGACAGCTCCCGGGAGCGGGGTCGGCATGGGGACACCCGCAGGCTGCGGGTGGCGCGGCACAGCATCCCTTCCTCCGCCTCCTCCTCCTCCTCCTCCTACACCCGCAACCCAGCGAGCCACGGAGGCGATACCGACCGGGTAAGGATACACCTGCCCTCCCCAAACCTCGGCCAGCCTTTTGTTTCTCATCTTTTTATTTGATATTTTCTGCAGCCCTCCTCCCCGCCGGTGCCCCGCATCCTCCCCGGCTCTCCCTGCGAGCCCGGCACGGAAGGGCTGCGGAGATCCTGGAGCGGGGATGCTGCCTGTGGGAGATGGACGGGGGCGCGACAGCGTTTGTGATGGGCGGAAATGTCCCTGCTCATCCCCAGTGTCCCTCTGCTGCCCCGGGGAAGGGAGCATCGCCCCTCCATTGCCGCCGCTTCTCGATGCTTCCAGGCTCTTGGCATGGAAATAATGGCCTGGCTCGGTTGAAAAAAACCCCTTTTCCTCGCATGGTGACTCCGGAATATATGCGGAATTGGAAGGTGCGTGGGGCAGAGGGAGGCAGCGGCATTTATGGAGCATTTATGATGTGCGTCCCCCCCTCTCCTGGTCCCTCTTCTGCACCCGTGCTGTAAGCAGACACGCGTTCATGGCTAATAAAAATGCTTTTCCCCGGGTGCAGCTGGGTTGAGAGCGAGTAAACTGAACGCCAGACCAACACACGGAGAGCTTTGGCATCCCTGCAGTGTAGCTGTGTGCACCTCGTGTGTGCAGGATGGATCAGCACAGCAACCATGCAGGTTTTATGGATGTGCTAGGCAATACGGAGTGATCAGCAGTACACCAGCACTTGTCTGCTGGGCTCTATGTGGTCTTTAAAGGAGAGAGTAATTTCTGGTTTTTCATTTTAAAAGCTTCTTGTCTTCTTTCTATTATCTCTGTAATTACCAGCGTGAAGCATTCGTGCCTGTTTGCCAGTCTGGCAGTTTTATGTTTCCAGCATCTGCTGGGAAAAAGTCGGAAATCGCAGAAACCCAAGATTCCTTTGTTATCACATTGGTTTGTTCCTCTCAGCATATTTAATCATTAATTCACTCCACGAATTGCTCAGTGGAGTGAGCTGATCTTAGCAATGATTTACACTGCTGGGGGCTTTATTGATTTTTTTTTTTCTTTGGCGAGGGCGCAAGGAAAGGAGTGTCAGAAGGATGATACAGTTTGTAAAAAAAAAAAAAAATTAAAATCAGCATACATTTCAGGAGTAGTCAATGTTAAACATGTAGACATATACACAATTCTTTATGCAGTTATAAAAACAAAAGGTTTCTCTGCCTCAGGATATGATTTCTTTTATAGCAACAGGTAGCAAAGGCTCCTGTGCCCCCTCTCTACCCTTATCTCCTCCCCCTCAGCTCCTGCTGACAGAATGCCAGTTTAAAAGGTCAGCCTGTTTATGTCAATATTGTGGGTTCCTTAACAAAGACTGCCGGGCATCAAACCTGCAACAACTGCCAGATAGACTTTGGGATTCAAGGCGTTCAGGAAGGGTCTTATCCATTTTCTAAGACTGAAAACTCGGAGGAAGCAAAGCACAGCTGGTGTGTGACTGGGATGGATGAGCAGCACCGTCACGGCAGAGTTCGGTACTGCAGTGTCCATCGAACCTTGGTGCTGCATGAGAGACACATAAAATGTGTAAGGAGACATTTCTGCCTTTCTTCTGCTCTTTTCTTCAGGTTTCTTCTTCTCTCTAGCCATGTCCTAGGCTGAACTTGCTTTGCAGTTTGTTCACACCAAAGGTAGATTTAATCAGCCAAGGAGGATTTTGAGTCTGACCAGCTTCACTCTCCCCATGAAAGAGATTGACTTCATTAGTCTTTGGCCCAGACACTTCACAATAAGGTAGAGTTTCTATTTCATAGCACCCGGAGATGCAGTGGACATAGTCTGGCATTTATCTCACTTTCGCCTACAGAGCAGGACAACTTGGTTTCCTCAGGCAGTATCAACTCTTCCGATTATTTTTCACTTTAAATTCAACATGAATATTCTGATTTTGTTCACTTCATCGAATCACAGGTCTATGGAATAGTTCATTTGGGAAGGGACCTTAAAGATGGTCTAAATTCCAGCCCCTTGCCACATTCCTCAGGAATAGGCTGCCAGAAAAGACTGTCCATTACCAAAAGGTTAAAAGAATTACTTTGGAATTACAACACAGATCTTTCCCTGTGGTCAACTCAAAGACCTAATTGCCACCACAGTTTGATTTGAGCCTTCAAAACCATTCTAAAGCAGAGTTAAAGGGTTGTAGAGGATTATGATGTCTTTTGTTCAGTGGTGTTACCTATGGCCTTAAAATACGATATTATAAAATCTCGTTTTAGGCCACAGTACTGAAGTGGCAAACAATGGAACAAAATTGTATTTGAATGAGGCAGAAGCTTACATCACCACCAAAGATGCTAAATGCACGCTGGGATCCTGTCTGCAGCAGAGTCATGTGAGGGGGAAGTGAGGCATCAAATTCTCCCTTCCCAAAAGCCTTGTGGCCCTTGTCCTGTAAATCTGCATTTTACAGCAGTTTACATCTATGTTGGTAAACATGTTTTAACAGCTTATCCCATAATATTTTTTTTCTACTTTATATAATCAACCTTTTGATCCTGTTTCTTCCAGAACCTGCTATGGGCTTCTCTTTAACTACTGAAAAATGTATGTACAGTAATTTCA
>VRYO01001717.1:4659951-4682361 GCA_009812075.1 Sialia sialis | reverse complement strand
AAGACATTATTTTATGCTTTTCTTTAAAAAGAAAAATATCTTTAAAACACATGAAAATCCAAGATGATATGAAAATATATGTTTTTCACAATGTCGGCAAAATAAGAGTATTAAATTGTTCCTGTTTTGATTGGAAGTTACAAATAATTCTAAATATGTACCAATATAATAAATGCTATAATTATAAATTTTAAATTCTATAAATATAAATTCTAAATAATTCTAAATATAAAAACATTTTTATTCAGAGCATTAGCTAATAGTCTCAGTTGTCAATGAATATTTGGGTTTCTGAATTTTCTTTATAGAACAACATTGGGTGGACAGACATTAGTTTCTGAATCAGAACCTCTGACCTGAGCCATGCAGATTGCTGGATTAAGCATGATAACCAAAAATTTAACTCTAGGTTGGAAAAACATTCCTTCTGTTCATGTTCATGGTCATGCTCATGTTCCATTGGCCAATTTCTGACAGATTTTACCAGACATTTCACTGCCAACTTGAAATCAATTTCAATTGTAAACACATTCAAGATTACATTTTAACTGTACTTAAGATAAACCTGCCATTAAACTGAAAAATAAGGGAAAAAAAAAAAACCACAACCAAGACTCACATCTTCCACTTCTTCCAAATTGCAGAATTCTTTAATGATTAAAATAAAATTCCCCTTCACTTTTACAAGCCTGTGAAGAAAAGTACTTAGCAATACTAAGCTAAGTACATGTCCACCAGATATTAGGGTTTTTTTAAAGTTACTATTTCTATAGAAATACAAGATAAATGTCTTCCAGGCATTTTTTTTTGCTTTTCATTCAGTTCATGTTTGCATTCAGATGGTCATGTTCTTCAAGGCACATACAGCAGCTAATAAAGAAGTGTTTAATTGTTCTGTTTTCAGCTGGGATAAAATTAATTTTCTTCTTAGTAGCTGGCACAGTGCTGTGTTTTGTCTTTAGAATGAGATCAATGTGAATCACACACTAAGGGTTTGGTTGCTGCTCAACAACAACCCCAAGTCAAGTTTTCTTGTATTTTTTTTTAATTTATTTCGGGTATTAAACTTCTCATCTCAACCCATGGGTTTTACCTCTCTCCAGCTCTTCTCCCTGTCCACTGGAGAGGCTGGGGAATGAATGAGCAGCTGAGTGCTGCTTTAGTTTCTGGCTGAGGTTAAACCACAGCACTAATAAATAAAATAATGTTTTATACTTGTCACAGGTAATTGTGGTGCACTTTACAATGCATTACCAACTTCTCTTCCTGTAGGGCTGTAAAGTTGGCAAGTGGCAAAGAACTCTTCTGCATCATAGCCTGCCAGTGAGTCTGCTGTTTATAACAGTACTGGGAGTATTTTCCATTTGCAAATCAGCAATTGGAAGAATGAAGTAATTTAAAGTTATGCTGTTTCTGGATGTGCTTATTGCACAGTGATTATTGCATCATCACCTGCAACATCTTGCAGTGATGGAAAATGAAAATCGTTATCCTAACAAGTTTTCTACTGGATTTTTCATTCAAGCTAGCTAAAGGACATGTCTATTGATTCTGCTAGCTTCTCTATGAAAATCCACTTCTACATCCAAAATTCTTCTCATCCCACTCAAATATGGTCCACTTGAAAGATTCTTCTCCCAAAACACCTCACTATAATGTCTCTGGCCAGCTTTAAACACAGTCATTTGGTCACAGAAAACTTTTCCTGGAGAGAAGTTCTCCCTCTTCTCAACAAATATTAAACTTCAGTAGTATTTCTCAAGCTCTGTAAGAGGCTTGAGAAAATTTTCTCTAAAATCTCTTTTGGTAATCCATCATCATAAAGGTAAGCTCTCTCCCTATATTCACAATGCCCTAACCCTTGGGCACTGCAGCTGGCAGCAATTATACACAAACTGCACAGAAATTGCTCCATGTGCCTCCTGTCACAGAAATAATTTATACCAGTGGTGAGCTGACTTTGGCCAGCTGCCAGATGTTCATCCTGCCACTTCCACTCACAGAACCACAGAATGTCCTGAGTGGGAAGAGACCCACAGGGATCATCAGTCCAACCCCTGTCCCTGCACAGACACCCCAACAATCCCACCCTGAGCATCCCTGGGAGCATTGTCCAAACACTCCTGGAGCTCTGGCAGCCTGCGGGCTGTGCCCATTCCCTGGGGAGTCTGATCAGTGCCAAACACCCTCTGGGGAAGAACCTTTCCCTGATCTCCAGCCTGACCCTGCCCTGGCCCAGCCCCAGCCATTCCCTGGGTCCTGTCCCTGTCACAGGGAGCAGAGATCAGAGATGCATCCATACTGCTCCTGAGAAAGGACATCCCCTCAACAGGACAGGCAGATAAAATCAGATGGAAAAGCTGCATGGGTTGGAAAAGCTGTAGATAAGGACATGGAGACCACTTATGAGTTACTCTCATGGGCCAAGCACACTCAACATGGGGTAAATTAATTTAATTTATTGCCAGTTAAAAATAGAGTAGATAAATCAAAAAGAAAGACACGAAATTAAAACTACACCTTCTCCTCCTGCTTTTTTTTCCCATGCTGGACCTCACTCCATCATTCCCAGCCCCTCTACCTCCTCCCCCATTGCTGAGCAGCCCAGGGGGATGCTGTGAGCTCACTGGGAGTTGTGGTCAGTCCCTAATAGCTCCTTTCTGCTGCTCCTTCCTCCTCACACTTTTCCCCTCCTTACTCCACTGTTGTCTTCTCCACCGGGGATGTCATCTCAGTCTCCTGGAGCACCTCCCCTCCCTCCTTCTCCCCTGTCCTCAACAGCTGCTGGGCTCTCTCTCATCATCTTTTCCCTCACTCCTCTGCCTGTCTGGAATTTTTTCCCTTTCTTAAACACAATTTCACACCACCAACTTTGTTGATGGGCAGCTTTGTCTACCCCTTTTATTTGAAGGAAGAGGGAAGAGTAAAGCAGAATGGGAATTGACTTTCCCAAGGAACTCATCACTACATGAAGAGAGATCTTTGCTCAGTTCAGATTTTGCATTTACCAAATTTTTCTTATGAGACTTGCCTGCATTTCTGCCTTTGCTCAGATGCTCATATGCTTTCTTGAAGAGAAATGGATCAAAAATATGCCTGAGTGCTTTCTGAGGCACAGCAAAAATATATATGTAAAAAGGTAAAAAACTCCCAAAACTATAGCAAGTACATCTCATAAGTTTTCAATTTAGGCAATGAACTTAATACAGAGACAAGAGAGAAGAGGTTCTCTCTTCTTTTCTATGGCAGCTTCATTAGCTCTCACTGAATATTCCCTAGGACTTTATCAGCTTTGATAATTTGACTCTGTTTGGAAATTCTAATGACATGACCTGCACAATGACAGCACAATGATACAAAGCACTCTGAGCTTCTCTCCAAGTGTGATTTTTGAGATGTGCACCATAGAGCACATGACATGAAAATTTAGTATTTTTGCCTTTCCATGCAAATCACAGATGTTTGGGGAGTTGGGCAGTTTGGGAAGGTGGTAGTTAATATTGTTTTAATTTCAGGCTAAAGAGTAACTTCCAAAAACACTGCCAAAAAATAAAGGCTTCAAAACAGAGGAAACAAACAGAGAGCCTTGTTCCCATGCAGTTGAATGTCTTGTTTTTTATAAACCGGCCACACAAAATGGGAAATTGTGCCTTTACTTCAACATATTTCCTCTGCAGTAAGAAGCCTGTCTTTGAGGGTTTTAGAACCATCTTGGTAACAATTTGCATTTCATATAAACAGGATGTTTGAGATAGCAGTTTTCGTATTATCTCTGAGGCTGGATTCATAACACCACTTGCAATCACACTTGCAGAACCCTGATTTCTAGTTTGGGAACTGTTGGTCCAAAGGAAAGAACAGGAGTTCACACAGAGTTTAGACTCAGAAGAGCCCAAGCCTGGTTTGGTTTGACAATGAGTTTTCAAGCACCATGCAGTGCAGCTTCTCTCCACTGGAGGGGTTGGGACCATAACTGTGAAAATCTGGATATGAACAGAGCCTTGAAATGGCAACTACTACTGAGCTCCTGGTGCAGGCTCAAGATTTAGAGATGCAGGAAATTCTTCCTTCAGCTGTATAGATGTGTTATAACATAATTATATAGGCATGCTGGTAACTGAGAGATCACAGCCAGCAAAGGCATTAAACCTGTCTTTCAGCCTGCTTTGAGCTGTCTACTGGACTTGTGGAGTAGAGACATCTGAATCCCAAATTATGTTAATGGACTCAATGGTGTTTGAAATCTTTTCAAACCATAATGACTCTTTAATGCCCACCAAGGATTGGAAATTCCTATACCCCCAAAAGGTGTAGTGTAGCCAGGGAGGATCTGTACAACAGAAGTTTTAAGGATGTGGAAACCTCATCATGAATGCTGCAGGAAGAGAGATGAGGTTACATTAGACAGATTAAAACTGGACTACTTGCCTGTTAACACTTACAGTGAGTCTATTAGTTTGATTTTATTGATAAGGATTCCATTCTGGGAGCTCCAGGATTGCCCAACAGTGAAAAGCAAAGTGCAGCAATTGATACTGATGACCAGATGCACTTTAAAAACCCACTCCTGTTTTGGATTCAAATTCTATTCCCTTATTTTATTTAGCTGGAGTGTAAAAAGCAGTTAGGGCTCCTTTTCATTGCATCTAAGTGTCAGTGAAAATGGCACAAAGTGAGAGCATCATGTAACCATCAGAAATTCCAGTCCTGAGAGGCACAATGAGCACAGGTTGTTCAGAGAAACCTAACCTTTGAAACCACATTTATCTTCCACTGTTTTCTCCCAAATCTATTGCTTCTCAACACCTCCATTTTTTCCCCCTCTAGGAATACTAATGCATGTTCATGAGAACAGCTCTATGTTTATAGTATCCTTTACAAAATATTTTCTCAATGGACTGTGTATATAAGAATCTCATATTGACAGAAGGAGTTTCTCCATGTTTATCTGCTTGGCTCTTTCCAGTGTTAGACTGAGTTTACATAATGTGCAAGCTATATAAAAACTTCTAGGGACAAAAATTTGTAAGACAAATAGTAATAATTTTTGCTCTTAACACTTCTTTTGTTTGGGTTTGAGGGTTTTTCTTGGTTCTTTTTTGCACTGATTAGCTCAAACATGAGTTAGTGCAGCCTCTCTGGAATATATTTTGTTCTTTTAGAATATCTATTTAACTGATATTCCAGATAATGATATGACTGGCAATTATTATCTGTCTTTTTGGATCCACCAAGTGTCTCATTTGCATGACCAAGTATTTAACTTTTCCTAACTGCATGCCTCATAACTTTTACCTAGAGTTCCCATAGTACCCACAACTTGGGCTATACCATGCTATTACATTGAGATTTTCTAATTCAGAATACCTGAATACAATCAGAGGCCAATGTTGCAGTTCATGGCAATGACATGAAATAATAGCATGATGTTCAGCAGGTATGCAAGCTAATGGAATGTATAAATCCCTGCAGCATAAGAGCTGAGCAAGGTCAGAAGACACTTCACAGCAAAAGTGGCTCTGACCCTATTGCTTATAATGATGCAGTATTTCATATACAGCATTTTTACTCCTGTTACATGTTTCATCCAGCGAAACTTAATATAAGCTGGCCCATCCAACACCATTGCCTACAGTTTCACAGGCTTGATTATAGATAAGGTGAAATTTCCCTACACTTTAAAAAACAAAATAATAAAGCTGCTACAATGGAGTGCAGGTGGAGCTCATCTGGGATAATGAGGTTCTAAATGGATGTTTTGCAAACAAAACACTCGTTGTGACCTGACAGCTCACCAATTCACATGCTGTTCCTAAATGGTTTGTTTTGTTCCCTCTGAATTCAAGTGGAAATGAAGATTTCTGCTGCTGCTCCTGGTGGTACAAATTAGTCAGCTGTGTTTCAAACAAGAAGATTCACTTATTTCCCCTTTTTTGTGGTTGAGCTGCCTCCTGCCTACCCCCTCAGTCAGAGGAACAAGGAAATGGGGTTGGGACCTGGAGTTTTGAAGTTTTTTAGGAACAAAAATAACAATTCTGCCATGGCCATGGCATCTGCTCACAGGTCCTAAACACAGGATTCAGGGAGCTGAAGTTGAGAATTCACTTTTTATTGATTGTTACTTAAAGGCATGGTTTGTATCCTTCTAGGTAAGGTGTGAGGAAGGGAACACATATATTGTGACAGCTCCTGAGTGTAGAAATTTAACATTGAATTGTATCATGGACTTCTGGCCTCGGCATTACTTGGTCTAATGAGGCATTCTTTGAGCTATAAAATTCTGTATTTATAATCACTGGATGTATAATAGATCCCCAAATATCTCTAGCTGTTTGAATTCCAAAGCATTAGCTGGAGTGACTCATTGTATTTCCCTGAATGAAAAAAAAGAAGGGGAAAGAATGTGAGGATGACAGGAGTGCAGAAACAGCTGCAAGGAAACAACTGTCATGCAAAGCATCCCTATGCCATGGTCCTAAATTCCAGTGTGATTCTATGGGGTGTGGTTATTCCCCCCAAAAGGAAAAACAGAGATGGAGACCAGACCAACATGATGCAAATTTTACAGCACAAATAAAAATATTACCCTAAAAACCTGGGCAGCAAGAAGATAATAACTTTTTGGAGTCTATTATGTCTCTAGAAGTGAAATATATCAATATATCAAATTTGCTTTTCTTACTTAGTACATTACATAAAGACCATGAGAAGCTGGAAAAGATTTTAGAATGGTTCTTAGACTAGCATCGGAAACAAGGAAATGCCTCATAAGGAATGAGAAACTAGGGTCTGCAGGTATCCATGAAGGAAACTGAGACCTTGGATAGAAATATAGGTTCAAAAATACCCTAAAAAGGAAAGACAGATGCCAGTGTAAGGTAGGGTATCTAATACAATAACAGCTAATTGAAAAACAAAGATAGAACAGTTTAAATGATAGTAGAAGTCAGCAACTTGAATGGAATCAGTGCATAGATGAATAGATGGTGCATGCTGCAGAGTAAAATAGTGTATCAACACAAAGAAGCACTTAGCTACTGAACATAGGCAGGTTGGGCCATAAAAGAACTTTAGGAAGTAAATAATTTTGTCATCCCATCTTGCAGATAACCCATCCATGCCAACAAGTTCAAAAAGTGTTCTCTGCAATGGATTTGATTTCGTTTTGGTGATGCCAGAAAGTATGAGTTATACAATCTGCAGTTCAACAGCTCACCCCCTTCCCTAACAACAATTTTAGAACCTGCTTCAAGAGAAACACTTGCAGTAAAACTTATGGAAGGAGATGCTGAAGATGGGGAAGAATCGCCAGATTTTATACAATAGGATACAAAAGGAGACTACACCTGAAATGTCTGTGCACAGATTTACAGCACAGAGATAGTCTCAAAGCAAGAGAGACTATTTTTCTCTAGCTGCTGCTGCACATAACCAGACAGTCTTGATGAAGAAAGAATACTTTTCTTTTTAAGGAGATCTCAGAGGCATTAGAGACTGAGAGGGAAAGAGGTGTACATCTGCCCTCCCTTTTAAGAATTGATTCCCAAATGTACTACTTTGTTAGCTTTCTTCTCAGGTGTTAGAATTTCTAATCCAAGATCAGCAGCTAGCATAAGAGATGTTAAGGAAAAAGAATGAGTGAGATAAAGCCTTTCTGGTTTTAGTAATAACAAACATTTTGAGAAAAAGCAATGGTACAGTGCAGCTTTCCTCTGGCAGAGC
Source organism: Sialia sialis (assembly GCA_009812075.1). Lineage (NCBI taxonomy): Eukaryota > Metazoa > Chordata > Aves > Passeriformes > Turdidae > Sialia > Sialia sialis. The sequence continues at coordinate 4,674,639 of VRYO01001717.1, read as the reverse complement.
TTATCTAGGCAGAGCTAGAACACAGCTTTGCAGAAATGTTTGTGAATTTAGTGGGGATAGAAGAGGTTCTGGACAGGGTGGAAGAAGCAGAAGGGAGCACTTTCCCTTTTCTTTACATAACTGCTGCCTCTTTGACTCATAGAATCCCAGAATGGTTTGGGTGAGAAGGGACCCTAAAGCCCACCCAGTGCCCCCCCTGCCATGGGCAGAGACACCTTCCACCAGCCCAGGTTGCTCCAAGCCCTGTCCAATCTGGCCTTGGACACTTCCAAGGATGGAGCACCCACAGCCGCTAAGGGCAATCTCTTATCTTCACCACCAACCACTGTAAAAAATCTCTTTCTGATATCTGTCCTGAATCTACCCATCTTTGGTTTAAAGCTGGAATGGTGTTAAAGGTCTGTCCCAATCTTTCTATAACCTTCTGCAATAAGGTCTCCCCAGAGCCTTCTTTCTCCAGGTGAACAGTCCCAGTTCTCCAGCTTTTCCTCCAGAGGAAAGGCTGCAGAGCTGCTCCATCCCTCTGCTCATCCTGGTGCCTCCTCTGGACTCTCTAGTATCTCCACACTTGTCCAAGTTTAGGACAAAACTGGGGGAAAACCTCCAAAGGAGCCCCCCAGAGAATAAACCCCCCACAATTCTTCCCCCCTACCGGGCTCGGAAAGAATTTTTCCTCAGAGGGAAAAGTGGAAAAAACCTATTTATTAATGAACACAGGAAAACACTTCCCAGCACCAAGAAAACGATTCACCAAAGTGAGCGAGGATCAACGAGCTCAGTCACTGCTGGGAAGGGGGAAAAGCTTCTTTGGCAGACTCCAGAACAGTCTCTGCAGGTCCTGTCCGGAACTGGTACGGATCTTGAAGATGAGGGGAAGAAGGGAGGGGGAAGGAAAAAAAAAACAGCAGCAGCCGGGGCAGCAGCAGCAGGGGCAGTAGCCAAGCAGCCAGGCAGAAGCCAAGCAGCAGCAGCAGGAGGGGGAGGAGCCGCAACAGCTCCGTGCAGACAGCGATGGGGGTGGGGGGGCAGGGAGAAGGGGTATACACAGCTAGACACAACACCAACCCGGGACAACACTTTTCCCATGCTGGGCCCCAGGGCTGGGGCAGCTCTGCAGGTGGGGTCTCACCTGAACAGGGCAGAGGGGCAGAATCCCAATCCCTTTCCTTCAAACCCCACTGGGGGACCAGCCCAGGATACAATTTTGGCTTTCTGGATTGTGAGTTTGCATTGCTGACTCCCGTCCAGCCTTTCATCCACAGCTTCCCCAAGTAATTTTCCCTGGGGCTGTTCCACCTGCTAATCCCCTCTGTGGTCACAGGGCAAACACAACTCCAGCAGCAGAGTGAGGTGGAAGTGTTTAACCTACAACAGCTCACCCTGGCACCAGGGAGTTTTGTCTAACTTCACTTTCCATAGGTAAATTGGTGCTCTCTGGACTTGTCCTGACATCCTGAATGCATATCTTTCTTGAAGTTTTGATTTATCCCTTCTTCTAGTATGTGAGTTTGAAATACCTAAATGCAGGCACAGTCCACTGAAAAAAGCTTACTCGTCAGGGCACTGGGAAGCCTCTGGATTTATGATGCTGCCCATGCAAGTGGAAAAAGAAAAGTTTGACCTCCTATTAGGTTTATAAAATAACTACACTATTTAAGTGGGCAAGATCTGAAGGAAAATGTGGAACACCCAAAATGGTTCTGTCTGATAGGTTGCCTTTACAAAGGCATTGTGGGGGAATGAAAAGCTGAGATTTTAAAATGAAAGCCATGATTAAACATTTTAGGCAATATAACTGTAAAAAAAAACCCAACAAACTAATATCTGAGTTTGTACCTTGTCAGAAAAAGACAGGTCTCCAAGGTCTTTAACATCCCTATGCAGAATGGAGGAATTGACTTAATTTTCACATATTAAATTTGATTTTATGTCTATAGTGTTACGGTTCCTACCAGAAAACAAATGCAATCAGCATCAGCAACAAAAATCAGTATTTGCTACAAAAATGAAATGTATGCCATAAAACCATAAAGCAGTCTTTTAGTAAGTCAGATCTATTTATGTATCAATAGATGTTAATGTATGTTAATATGAGGAGAGACAGACTATGAATTCTCATGATTTGCACTACTCATTGATCAAAATAGGAGTGTTAGACTATGCATGTAAATTTTCTCTTCATCTTAAAAGTGGAATTATGTTTATATCTGAATCAATGGAAAATAATGTTTCCCTGCCAAAGCTGCAGTGACCATCTCCAGATAAATATCCAAACTTGGACAATCTTCCATCTGTATTCCCATCCAGTGTTCAGAAGGAGGATTGTGTCTGATTAGTGTCAGGGTGGAAGGCTGGATTAAATAAAAGGGGATCCCCCTGCCATTCTGGGCTTGGTTTCACTTTTAGGCATTTCATTTCTCAAGCAATGACAGCTGGAGGACAAGAAGAGGTGAAGCAGAGAGCAAGCACCCACTTCTGTAGCCTTAATATCCCACCAATTAAATAACTGTAAAAAATGAATGGATCAAATTTTAATGGGCTTGGCCCTTTCTGAGGGGGAGGGAGAGGCTGGTGAAGGAAAAAAGCATTTACCAACTCCTTCAAGAACAAAAAGTTCAGTAAAGTTTTTGGGATGGCTCAGCAGAAAATATAATTGAGTCCTCACAGGCAAAACTTCAGCGAGGCCACAAAGTTTGGGACTGAATTTGCTGACATGAATCTTAGGTTAACTTTCTTCAGTACTAATAAATCTGAGGTGAGTCACTCTGACACTCACAAGATGCTATGTGTTGTTGTGCTTTGCAATATACCACTTTTCTGGAATTCTAATTAAAAAAAAAAAAAAATAGAAAATATAACATTTTGACATCCTGTGTCTTGTCTTGCTTACTTTCCCGAGTTGAAAAGCAAGTCACACACAATTAAAATGGAAAAAAAAGAATGAAGTTATATTCTTTATTGAAAATCATTTAGAGGTTTCTTGGTTTTGCATCCTTCTAAGACCTGTACTTTTGAAACCAGAATGAAAAACAAATCCTTCCATCAGTGACAGAATATAATTCATGAACATGACAAGAAAAATAATTACATTCTCTGATGACCAAACAATATTTAAAGTTCTTTCTGATTTATTTTGTAATTTAGCTAAAGAGTATATGAAAATTCTGTGTAGTAGAAAATAATGACTCTTTTTTACTTGATATCTGCAAAGTTTGTAGGGAAATAGTTGCAGCTAGAGATCTATTTCTACGCCCATATAAATATAAATTCAATCATGGTCACTCAGACAATGCTATGACTGTTCAACTCATACTACAGTAATTTCACAATTTTAAGCCGCACCTGATTATAAGCCACACAAGTTACAAGTTACTAACAGAATCACGCCAGTGCGGGGTTTGGTGTCAGGTGCTCAAGTTGCAAACAGTTTTCACAGACCAGCAAAGCCTTTAAATGCAGCCCCAGGTGCCCTCCCCGGCTGGCTCTCACTTCCAGGTTGGCACTTCGCTGGGATTTTTCCATAAATAAGCTGCACCTGAATATAAGCCGCACTACTGGGGTAGGCTGGATTCTTCAGTGAAAAAGGTGTGGCTTATAATCATGAAATTACTGTAGTTTCAGAGGGATTAAAGCTCCCTTATTTATTACATAAATACATAAAGTGCGATCATTACTGGACTTGGATCAGCTCTCAAAGGTAAAACTCACTGACAGTCTTTATCACAACTTCCACAAAAAACCCAAAACCATCAAAAAACCCAAAACAGACCCATAGCCTGTTAATCTTGGATAGCATCGTCTCCTGTGACCCTACAAACGCCCCAGACACTGACACAGGTAAATCAGGTTTGTCCTACTCACATACCTGGTGTGTGTGGAACATGAAGCTACTGGACAGCAAAGGGGAAGAATTCAACTGAGAAACTGCGGTTATTTTTGCTTCTTTGATAATCTTGACCATCAGAATTAAAAAGGCAAGGAATCGCTATAGCACTTGCTCTCAGATGTGAGACAATGCTGAAAAACAATTAACATGCACATTGCAAAATTCATCAGCTCAGAGGTGATGTATAATTTAAGCCGTAGCTGGGCATAATCCTGAGTCACTTTTCAGATGGCAATAGCATTTAGCTCTGCTCATCCAGAGGAACCTCTGGACTGTTTCGGAAAAGACACAGGATGCCACTGAGCAGTTGGAAAATTGTGATCTGATCACTATCTGATCACTGAGACTTGCTTGGATGGTGTAAAAGTGGAAAAAAGAAAAAAGAAAAGGATTGATTGCACAAAGCTGTCCTTGAGAAACAGCAATGCAGAGGTTGAGAGTTTATGGGTAAAAACAGACACAAAGCCAAGACAAATGTTGTGGCTGATGTTTCCTTCAGGTCATCCCATCACAGGGTGATGAAGAGTTCCCACTGAGGCTGCAGGAGCATCACAGTCACAGCCCCTGATCTAGCAGGGGATTTCACCCAGCCCAAAATCTGCCAGACCTGGGAGGCACTGGGGTGAAAGCAGCCTTGGAGACTCCTGGAGTGCACCAAGGATAATCCAGAGAGTTTGGAAACCCAACTGAAGAAGGTCCTTCCTGGATCTTTATAACATCTGCACAGAGAAAATTACTGAAGTGGAAGCTGACCGTATCCCCGGTTGCAGGGATCATGTCCTGGTGCAATTCATGACGTTGAAGGCTATAGCCCAGGAGACCAAGACCCAAAACCCTAGCTAAGTGAATTTTTGGTTAAAAAACTGATGGATGGCATTCCTCTAGTCAGGGATAAATTAGCTGGACAAAGCCGATGGCCCTTTATAACATTTTTCTTACAGCACAAAACCCTTGATTCCCAAGTGCAAGTAACCAAGAAAGAAAGGCAGAAAACCAGCATGGTAAGAACCACTCGGTCACACTGTATCACAAGAAGGGAATGTATAGGCAGGGACAAAAATCTTGGAAAGAATATAGGAATATGGTCCAAGACTGTAGGGAATGGATCAGGAAAAGTAAAGCATGTTTGAAGCTAAGTTTGACAAAGAATGTGAATAATAATTTATAATGATAATGTCTTCTGCTAGTGAGTTGGGCAGAAAATAAAGATTTCCAAAATGTTCCCTTGCCTTGCACCCCCAATAACTAGCATAGGAAGTCTGGTGACAACTGGCTTGGAAAAAGATGAGGTACTCAACAACTGTTCTTGCCTCAGTGTCTCCTCACACTTCTCAAATCCCTTAAAGTCAAGTCAGAAACTAGGGGGGAAGAAATCTTTCCCATCATAAGTGAAGATTAAGTTTGAGCTCATCTGAAGAACATGAGCACAGACAAATCTGTGGGGCCCAATTATATGGATCACTGGGGAAAGAGGCAGATGCAATTTCGAAGCAGTTCTCTTCATCATATTTGAAAAGTCCTGGCCTGGTTCTGCTCTGGACAGGGTTAAGGGGCAGAGCAAAGACCCTGAAGTTATTCTGTCCTGACTCATATCACTGTGGGTGAAAGGGAGTCTCTCCTGGGGCATAGGGATTCCTCCTGGTGGAGAAAACACGGCTGAGGGAGCCATCTGGTACTGTCTGCTTTCAGGGAGTTTTTCTGTAGGAGTAATTTCTTTTTCTGTTTTATTGTTCCTTATCTCATCTCTGTTTCCAGCACCTTGTTCTGATCTCAGCCCACAATCTTCACTTTTTTCTCTCCAGTTGTCCTCTCCAGCTGGCAGGGGAGTGGTTTGGGGAATCTTGGAGAAGGCACTGTCCTGAGGAGCACCATTCTTACTCATGGCCATCACAACAGTCATATGGAGTTACAGGATAAAGGGAAACAGCACTAGCCTTTTGTGTCTTTGCTGCCTTATTTTGAGATAATTTTAATTATTTTGAGATGAAGCTTCTGTTTTCTGGTGGGTTTCTGTCTAGAAGAGGACTGTGGCAAAATATGCACCTTAGACCTCTCCCGTGCTTCACAGATTTGTCAATTAATGGATTCTGCAGGGAAGGTGACGCTGAGTGGAGCATCTCAGAGCTGAGTGGTTTAAGGGATGTATGAATGCCCGCAAATTTGTTTCTCAGTATAATGGGCTATAACTCAGTGCAGGTATGGTATCAAAATCTGTTTCTCTTGGAGAAAGTGAGAATAAAATCCAGGAGGCTAATGGAACATAAAATACTAGTTTTTATCCCTAACAGATCTGTCTGTATTGCTCTCCATGCAGATATACATCACCCCTCTGACCTGCACGATCTGGGGCAGGCATTTGCTGTTCCATGCTTGTAAGCTATGAGGAAATAAAGTGCTTTTAGTTATGTAGCAAGCTCTCAGCTCTTTGCTTACCTACTTAAGCAAGACAGGAAACAGGAACAACAAACTGTTAGAGCCTCAGCACATTCCCAGGATTGATCTCTGCATGTTTGTACATGTACTAAGTACATAGCAGGTGGCTGATGAAAACAAGAAAAACAAAAATAATATTGCTCTGAGCTGAAATTTGGATTGAAAATTCTTCATTTAATTTCAAATTAAAATTTTGTCATCTTTTTTTTTTTTCTTGAAGGAGAAAAAACCATGATTTTTCATAACAATTTATATTTTCAAACTTTTACAGGCTCCTTTGCAGTTAAGAACTTTTAAACATTTTGCATGAACTTTGCAACACAACTTTATGTAATTCCATAAAGAAGTCCAGAATTGCTTCTCTTGCTTTTGTGGCTTTTTTATAGTGTGAGAATTGAGCAAAAGAGACACATTATTTTGGAAATAACAACGAATCATACTTAGTTTATTTTTCTCTCAGTATGACTAAATCTGCTGATAATGCTCTCCAAATTTACACTTTACCAAAAAAAAAAAAAAAATTGAAGTCCATGCAGTTTTTCTCAGCAGCATCTCTTAATGAGACTGCTTTAAAATAGGCAGAAGTGCCATCTGCTGCTACTCACAAGAACCCCTCTCTCTCATCCCTGGGTAGAAGGGACTCATGATGAAGCACCAGCATCTGTGTTTCTAGCTAAACAGTAAATTCAGTTTTTAGTTACTAAACCAGTTAAGTGTAACCAATCCACTGGTTGGATTTGCCTTTGTTAGAATTTAGTTACACACGTGTGGATCCTCCTCTGCTTCTATGAGCATCCAATTTGCTGACAAGAGTTTACAGTGTGCATAATAACATAAATGGAAAGACTCTACCGTGTTACTGCCAGGCTCTCCTGCATAGAAATTGTTTTTATATAACATGTTTAGGTGAGAAAGGGAATTAACCCAACAAAGTTCCTTTATAGTCTTCTGTGAAGGCATTTAAGAATCAAAGGGAACAGTAGGTACGGGGGAGAAAAAAGGGCACAGAACACACAGCAGATTTGATTCTACCACAGTACTTCCAGCAGCTCCAAAGGAAGAGGAATATATCTCTATATTTTCTCTTGAGAAACTCACTGATTTTTGTAAAGGTTTTCCTAAATTTACCATTATAAACTCAAAACACATCTCTAGGAAGGAAAATCAGTTATCAGAGAAAACTAGGGGGAAATCCAACTAGCCAGCTAAAATAATTTCAATGAGACATCCATGGGATCAGTCTTGCAGTGAAAGAATGACAACATGGAGTACCTAAGCCCAGCTGCTCAGCTACTCTATTGCTGCTCATTGTGTTTTATTCATGGGAACTCCTACACCTGCTGCCATCTCATCTGCTATCTCACTGGAGTTTCTTCTCAGAGCAGCCACAAAATTCCAGCCTTTACTGGCAGATTAAGTGTTTGCCTACACACCAAACAGTAATCACTCAGTTAGACAAGCTCCTGTCTCCTGGTGACTTTTCTTTGTCAAAAGACAATGTTCAGATTGTTGGATGAACTCACAGAAAAATGTTGTATTGCCTTTTCCTTAGTTAAAATTTCACTACTGAAAAAAACTTCCAATACCACAAACAGTGAAAAATTATGTCAGTTTCACTTAGCCTTGGTCTGATTATGGAGTTGACTTAGGAGTTTAGTCTAAGAACAAGTGGTACACCTGTAAAAACGTGTTTATTCACTCGCAAATTACAGTAATTTTACACTCATAAGCCGCACCTGGTTATAAGCCAGACTTCTGGGTAACTGGGAAGACCACAGAATTTTTCCATAAATAAGCCGCACCGGGTGATAAGCCGCATTTATTTTTTTTAAAGTGAGGATCCATGTGCAACAAAATAACAAGTTAGTAACAGAATCGCAGCTCGCAGGGTTTGCTGTCAGGTGCACAATTTGCAAACAGTTTTCACAGACTGGCGAAGCCTTTAAACACAGCCCCAGCCGCCCTCCCCGTGCCGTGGGCCCCGGCACTCCCACCCCCGGCGCTGGCTGCCGTGGCTCCCTGCACCACTCAAAAGCAGCAGCTCGGCGGGCTGGCCGCGTGAAGCCGGCAAAGCAGCTCCGGGGCAGCTCTCTCCCAGGCCAGTTTGCACTTCCAGGTTGGCATTTCGCTGTAATTTGTCCATAAATAAGCCGCACCTGGTGATTAGCCGCACTTCCGGATTGGCTCAATTCTTCAGTGAAATAGGTGCGGCTCATCAGTGTGAAATTACTGTAATTGATTTTGTAACTGAAAAGCTGAATATATGTTTTGTTGAACACATGAAAATTTCATGTATCGACTACATACCACAAAAGGAAGCAAAATTGTGATAAAGAACTAGATTGAGTTAGATGGTTTAAAGACACAGCAGTATTAATCTAGGCCTAAGTTCAGAAAAGATTTTGAGAAGGCACACACCTGATGAAGATTCTACCTGCACCTGTTAACTCTTCTACCTCTCTTTTAAGTTAACACTGTGGTCCTTGGTCACCCACATGCAAAGCAAAGGTAAGGACAAGGAAATAGAATGTAGAGGGATGTAGCACTATTGGGAGGCAGGAAAGAGTAACGCAATGAAACTGATCTTGGAAAATGTCAAGTTAATACACCTATGGAAGAATTACTTCAAAACTTTGGAGATTCACTGTTGATATGGGACATTTGAGAGAAAAGCAGAACTCATAAAAGGCAGCAAATGAAACCTGCATCAGTAAGGCAGAATGCCAGATGGAAGAAAAATTGCAAATAGGGTTTCTGTGCTGCATATGTTTAAGTCATGTCATGATATATATGCAGAAATAATGCCAGGTTGCACCACAGTTGCACAACCCACCTGTAACATCATATTTGACTTTATGGCTGTAAGAGGATGCCAGAAAGAACAAGATATACCACACAAATAAATTCAAGCTGACCAAGCTCTGCCAGACCAAGAACTCTAAACTCTCTGCATCCAGGTGAGGAACATTTTGAAAAGATGTTATCATCCATATTTGTGAAGTTAAAAAAGTCTTTAATAAAATATCTACCTGTTCCTTTTGTCTCTGCTTTCCAGTTTTTAGTAATCTGCATGGCCTCCTGAGTTGGACTGAACTTGGCTGGATATCTGGTGCCCACCAAGAGCCTTTATCATCCCCCATTCTCAATGTGACAGTGGAGTAAAACAATGATTAAAGGCTAGTGGGAGAGGTAAGGACAAAAACATCCCTCACACATCACCAGCATGGACAAACTCTGGGGAATTCATTTATTACCAAATTACAAAGGAGTAGGATAATGAGAAATTAACAAACTTAAACCAAAATCTCCCTGCCCTCCCTTCTTCCTGAGTGCCCAACTTCTACAGCTCCTCAACCTGGTGGTTCAGTGGGGAGTGAGGAGCAGCAGGAGGACACTCAGACTTGGGGCACTTTAGTATCTCATGAATAACGCCTATTACAAAATCAGTAAATTCACACCATGCAATCAGTAGCATTGCAGCAGACCTGGTGTTTGAGATAAAACTGAATTAAGACACAGATTCTTATTTAACAACATGAAAATGTCTCAGCTTTTATAACCTTGAATAAATTAACAGAGCTTAACTCAAATCTGACAATATTGGAGCTTAATTTTGCTTAATCATAGCAACACTTAATTTGTATTAAATGAAAACTAAATTAGTATCACCTAAAACTCAATTTGACTCTATCATTACAAGAAAGTTATGGAAAATTTGAACAATCTGTAATTGAAATAACAGCAACATGGGTTTACTGGAGGGATCATAAAGGTGTGATAAGTATATAGTGATTTTATGTCATTCCATTTTGAGAACAGCTTATGGCAGCTGCAAATATCACTAAAAATACTCATTTGTTGTAAGGATTTTCCTGGTGCAAGTATAAGTTCACTAAGACTTTTTAAAGTGCAACTTCACTGAAACAAAAATAACAATGTAGATTTTGGCACAGCTTCTTGAGATTGTACAGCAGAACTGAGTTTCACTAAATAGGTATACATAATTTAAATGTTGACACATATGTTTTATGGCAAAAAGGGTGCACAGTGAAATTACCTTATTAAATTTGTGAGGTAAAAAATAAGCAAATAGGCAAAATTAACACAATATTGTCTGCCCACGCTGTGGAATTCCATGTATCAAGTATAGGTAAGCTTCAAATAACTGTGGTAGATAAAATTCCAGATTTCAGTATGAATCAAACGCTGCTTTATTTCTCCCTTCTAACCCTAATATACAATTTCTCTACCCCTGCATGTGATCACACAACTTATCACTGGTAAAAGCCTTCTTGCATGAGGCAAACGTGAGCTTTTCTATTTTTCATTGACTTCAGAGTTTCTCGGCATCGTATCACATTCAGCTCTTTGTCTCTCGCCCCTTGTTTTCTGGTTAAGCAGCGGCTGTTCTTCTTCTTATCTCTCTTCCAAGATGACTTCAAGGGTAAAGTTCAGGCCTAGCTCAGGCTCATAAAAACACTCATATCCCTTTCCTGGCTCATTCCCTACATGTCCATTTTCCTCTAAAAACATTCCCACACTTCTGTCTCTCTCTAGTTCCTTCACAGGAGTACCTAAGTTTGTGGCCATGGCATATCATAGGATCAAGAAATTCCAGACTGTTTGGCTTCGAAGGGACCTTAATGATCACTAGCAGGGACACCTTCCACTGTCCCAGGTTGTTCCAAGTCCTGTCCAGCCTGGCCTTGGACACTTCCAGGGATCCAGGGGCAGCCACATCTTCTCTGGGCACCCTGTGCCAGGGCATCCTCACCTTCACAGGGAACAATTCCTGCCCAAATCCCCATCTAAACATACTCTGTGGTTCAAGAACAGGAGGAGAAAATACATCAGAAAAATTTAATTATCCTGACCAGCTGATTCTGCTGAACCACCACAGCCCTGAAGACAGAAACCACAGTGTCCTCAGATACTTTTACCTCTGGAAGCTTGCAGAATTTTTTTGCATGTGCGATAGGCTGTACGGATGCTCCCTGGATTTTGTTCTCTGTATCTAGATCTAGAGAAGAATAAACCAACTAAATTTAAAGTCATGGGCTCTTTAATTCAAATCAGCTCTGTCTAAATCATTTGGTTTATCTTCTGTTCATCATTAAGACATTTATTACCATTACAGAGCCCCACCAAATGTGGCAGTGCATATTGCAACCAGTCTAAAAGAAGCAATTTGAAACTAATTAAGGATGCTCACAGAGAATAAAAGTGCTTAGCCTTGTTACACGAGCCATGAGGGCTGGTGTCATTGTCTTGGACCCAGTGCCAAGCCAAACACACATCCAGAACTCCCATGAAAACAGAACTTGTAGGATGACTTGAACATCACTTTAACACAGTGAGCAATCACCAGATTTGCCTTTTGATTCCTTATTTTCCCATGAATTCTTTGATTACCAGAACAGAAGCAGGTCTTCTATGTTCATTTAACATGCATAAATAAAATAGGTAATATATTCTAGGTGTACTTTTTTTGCTTCAGAAGTGGGTAAATAGAGACCAGATAATTGCTTCAGTTGTTTTTTTATGAAAATAGACTTTTTTTTTAAAAATGAATCATGGAAGTGAAGCATAAGAAATGGTGTTAGAAGATTGTTGAGGTTTATTTCCAATTAGAGCCAGCGAGAATAATATTCTATTTATTACTGCATTGAATCAATATTTCATATTTTGCTGCAGGTGTCCATTTCTGTGATTTATTCTGGTTTAAACAGTGAAAAAAATATAAAGAGGAAATCCCTCTTTCTCACAGACACATCACAGCATTTTTTTCCAAAAGTCTTTTTCCAGCAGAACAAGAAATTATATGCACTGATTTTCATAGCTAAATAGGATGAAAAAAATCCACAGATATCTAAAAAAAGTCTAATTTTTTAAACATTTTTTTGTTTAGATCTTTGAGAGACACAGAGTTTCTCTCCAACCTGGGAATCCAAAGATGAAAAGGATAAATGAGGAAGGCAATTTTTAAGGATAATTTAAAATTCCGAGGAGATTATCAACTTCATGAAAGTCAATTTCAAGAGGGTTTATGCTGCAAATTATATATTTTTGGTTGTGTTTTGCCTTAAATTGAGTGCCTTGGGCTGGAGAAATGCTTATCTCTGAGGTGTTTTTCAGAGATCCTGTATCCTTGCATGACACAAGTAGGATTAATGCAGTTGCTCTTTTCCTGTGCACATGGTTTTGGTGTCTCTTTCTAGTACTTGCTCTCTCACTTTCTCTTTGCTTCTCTTTTTTTCCTCCTCTTGATACCCAGATCAGGCAACAGCAGGTTGCACTCCTAGGGAAATATTTCTTTGCTTTGTTTTAACTGTTATGTGACCTCTTTCTATTTAGCAAGAGGTCTTTTAGGGTGAATATTTACAACATCTTCAAATCCAAGACTGTTCAGATGAAAGCTAATTTAATTAAATTTTCTGTTAAAATTTGAGACTTGATAAGAAAAGCATTGGTAATATTCAAATCTAATAAATATGTAACACTCACTTTAAGATGATCTTAATATTTTTCAATTTGGTTTTGCAAAAATGAGCTTACAGCCACACAGGACTTTGCAGAAACTGACTCAAATGGATGGATGGGTGTCTTGAACAGCTAGAATAATTTTCTGAAAATGTACAAAATAGGTTCTTTTCTTTTTTTCCAGCCATGAAACTAATATTAATATTGGCTGTGGGGAAGCTTTTCTTTTTTTAAAGAAGTTCACACTGTTTATAAATACTGTGTCACTACCTAAAATTTCAGCATTTGCCTTGTACTTTTTCCATTGCAGATATCAAAAGACTTGAGTTAAATCTAAAATCTGGATTCAAACATGCAAGAATAACTTGCTTTCCATCTTTGTGCTTCTGAAGCAGACTGAACAGAAATTGAAAACCTAGAAAAGCTCCAGGCACATCTACCCATTTGGACCTGAGCGCATTGTTTGATGTAGTTTTCCCCTTGTGCTCTCTGTTTTGTACAGACTCACACAGGCAATATCACCCTCATTTAAATAGGCCCAGGAACTAGTGAAATGCAATTTGAAATGGAACAATGTATACGGATATCCGACTCCAAGTTCCTAAAAACAAGAAATCTGAGCGCCAGATTTTGTGAAAATTCCCTTTTTCACTGAAAAAAACCCCCCAACTAATAAAAAAATGGTCTCATTTCACTGTCACCTTACAGCAGAATTGTGCAATTCTCATAAAATTGCATTTTCTAGTTTATTTTATTGTAATGTATGATTTTTTTAATTCTTTGTGTCCTGGTTCTGTCCAAGACAGGGTTAATTTCTGCAGCAGCTGGGAGAGGCATGGCCAGGACCCAGACATTCTATACTGACAGCACTGCTGGAGGTGCAGAGAGGGAGAAGGAGCTCCTTCTGGGCTAAAAAACCTGGCTTCAAATATTAAAATTATGCTTTTGCAATTGCTGTATAAGTCAGAATATATGGATTGATAAATCTGCGTATTTTTAACCAATAAATTATTCTAGGACTCTCAATTCAGATCCTCAGCAGGCAAAACCCAAAACAATTTCTGATCAGATCATCTTGAATTTCATAAAAACATGAAATGTAGCCTTTTTCTTATAAGGAGTCAGTGTTGTGTATTCCCCCCAGTGACTTTTAGTGATTGTTAAAAACCCTCAGCAAATGCATTCATTTCAAGAGCTTAAAATCAAGGTAAATATTCAGCATTAAAATAGAACACTTCTGATGAAATTCAGATTTCTGCCTCTTAAAGATTGGAAGTCTTTTATAATGTAATAGGAATCTGGAGTCAGGAGGACCATGCAACAGTAAGTGCACCCTATTAAGAGCCTGTAAAATGTTCTATGCTGTTCACGATTCTTTCCCTCTATGTGTTTTGCACCATAAATTAGCTTGTTGGTATAGTAGATCCACACCAGATTGATATAAAGCAGTTATGCACATGCCTGCAGAGTTTCCCTCAGTTAAGATTTGTTGTGCAAATGTTAAGCCATGTTGAAGGAGAGTTTATATGTGTGAAAACACCAGCTACTTCTAGCAAGGAGAAGACTTACATGGACAGCAGATGTTGGTGGCACCTAATTAGCAGGCAATCAAGATTAGAGCATGCTATTAGACATTTTCAAGGCATTTAGACTGTAAAGGCCTTAGACATCTTAAAAGACAGATTAGACTTGACTAAAACTGTATTGCTTTGGAAATATTCTGGCCAGCAACAATAGCACTTTTAGGTTAAAAAAAAAAATTAAGTATTATGCAGGCTAATTTCAAAAATATAATACAGTTGGATTATTTACAGTAATTTCACACTGATAAGCAGCACCTATTTCATTGAAGAATCCAGCCTACCCCAGTAGTACGGCTAATCACGAGG
>VRYO01001717.1:4628443-4649124 GCA_009812075.1 Sialia sialis | reverse complement strand
ATTTTAGTGGGTTTGTCATTATATTCAATTTAAGATTGGTTTTTCTACTTTTGCTTTTGATATGTCATAGCACTGAATTATTAAATAGATGAAAAATTACATGCTATGCTAGGATGGCAGTCTTTATTGATTAGGCCTCTTTACTACTTGAAAATTTTTTATAGCATCTTTGCCCATTTTTTGTATTAAATAGAGACCAAAAATATTAACTGCATTTTATATACAAGTCCTACTTTGGGACAAGGATGCAGCATAATGATTTTTTGAGATCTCTCCCAAGTTTGTTTCACACCTCTTTTTCTTTCAGCCAAGTTTAGTTACATCAGTTTTTCTGGACGTCCACAAGACACACTTACCACTGTTTTTTTTAATTGTGTTTTTCTGTTGAATTTAAATTGTGCTCTTTAACCATGTTTAACATATTGGTGCTGACAATTACGGTTTTTAAAGAACCTGCAGCACAAATCCAGACACAAGATGCTTTTGCTGACATCACCTTGGAATATGGTATAGTTGCCAGAATTTTTTAAGTATCATTCATTTGTGTAACTGAGGAAACAAATAGCTGTAATCTTGAGTATCTGCTGTTTGTTTCACAGCTGCATATTAATTTTCTTCAGAAGTTTACAAGGGAGAAACACATTATCTGTACACTAGGAGTTAATGGCTAATTAATAGGTTTTGTGTCACACATGATGATTGCAGTCCCTGAACTCCAGAGAGCTTTGTTGCTTGTGAAAAATATGCATAGTATACATAACAAACATTTGTGGAGGTTCACTATCAAAGCATATAATTTCCTCTCCTTCTGAGTATGATTTACCTTTACTTTTCTTACCTAAACTGGACAGGTAAAGCTATCCAAACAATAACATGAGAGCTGGTTTGGCTTTATTTCATTTCAAATTTGATACCATTGAATTAATGCCATTGTTTATTTCAACCTTAAAGTGTAAAAAAAAAGTCATTATGGGATCTCAGATGATTAAAGTTAAAATTAAGTAACAACATCCAGAAATGTTTGGAGAATAAAGGATTATGAAACATAATGAATGGACTGTGTGTTCTTTGATGCAAAATCAACTTTATTAGACTTAATCTTCAGACATTTTTTTAAGATGTTCTGAGATGAGGTGCAAATGGTGGTAATTAAAAAGGAAGGAGGGAATAGGAAAGGTAAGAAATTATAGATCATGAAAAAAAAATCATTCTATTGTCTTGCTTTTCTGAAATACCATATAAATACTACATAGAATAAAGCTGCACTCTGCTAAGAATACTGGGCTTGATAACAAAGGCATCATTACCCTTTGTGAGTCACCAAGAAAAAGATCTGAAACACTTGATTCCCTGGGCTCAGGGACCTCTCCTCTATGGACAACACTGAACTGAATTATTACAACTTCTGAATTATACTATGAAATGTCTTTCATTCAATCAAGAACAAACAAACATGTTGCTCTAATGCAGAGTGGCTAGAATAATTTATTGGCTTTCACAGTGCATTTTTTATTTCTTGGCTGGCCAGAAAACTGCAGTGGAAAACCTACAACATGGTAATGGCAGATGGACAGATTTGAAAGAGCCCTTTGTACACATTTCAGTCTTAATAAGAAAGAGGAAAGGTTCAGGTATGTTAGCAGTTAGGCTTTATAAAGCTTAGTTTGTTTATTCACTCCCAAAAAAAAACCCTGAAAAAAGCAAAGGAAACTGAATTTTGTAGAGATCATTTGTGGTGGTTATGATGGCTCTTCCCTGCTCTTAGAGTGAAATAGGAAAATCTAGAAATAACATGTTCTCAAGTATGAGTAGACCTCACAGTTTTACCATCTCTTGTTTCAGCATCTTCCCCAAAAAGGGAAGGGGAAATAGAGGGACAATATAGAATAATTACTGTGATTTTATAGATCAAATTTCCTTTAATTTTTTTTCAGGCCAAGGCCTTTAGCAACCTGCTTAATCAAAGATGTTGAACTGGATGATCTCCAAAAAATGTTTCTTCCATTCTCAAATATTTCATGATTTTTTTTTTCTAAGTTAAGAATGGACAATGTTGCAGACTGGGTGAGAGGAAGAAAGGAAACAGTTACACCTGGAAGCAAAACTTGGTGTTAACACCATTCCATCCTTTGAAAGTACCATCAATTAAAACAGGAAGGAACTCAAACAGGCTAAAAAATCAGTTGTTTTTATGCAGATTTAGCACTTAAGCCTCTGGACACTTTTTTTGGTTTATTAGAACATGTTTGTAATAGTGTTCTAAGCAAAAGTAATGTTTTTATAATACTTGCCTCTCAGTTTTCCTATTTACTTGGCACTCCTTATTCTTTCTGTGAATAAATAGATTTACTACTCTAATTGCATATTATATGTGGGAGCTGTAAATAATGTCCTGTATATGGAAACAGGAAATAGCTTTCCTGGAAGCTGTCCATGTTTGATTTGGTCTCTAGTTAGAGCTAGCATTAATTCTTAAAGTACAGACTGAGTGCAGATTTGTCCAAAGGATATATTGTGGATGCTTAGGCTGATATCATAATACCAATGGCTCTGTCACAGAAACGCCAAAAGTCTAAGGAAAGGAAAGTGCAGCGCTCTGTGCTGACTTAACATGACAAACCTGTGAGGAAAGAGCTTCCACCAACTTCTCCAACATTTGAGTGCCTGGGAAAGACATCCAATAATCACAATTACAGTAATTTCACGAATATAAGCCGCACCTATTTCATTGAAGAATCCAGCCTACCCCAGTAGTGCGGCTTATATTTGGGTGCAGCTTATATGTGGACAAATTCCGTGGTCTTCCCAGATACTTGGAAGTGTAATTTATATTCAGGTGTGGCTTATAGTTGTGACATTACTGTAATTATGAGGGTGGCAGGCTCTGGCACAGGTTGCCCAGAGGAGCTGTGGCTGCCCCTGGATCCCTAGGAGTGTCCAAGGCCAGGCTGGATGGGGCTGGGAGCAAGCTGGGACCGTGGAAGGTGTCCCTGCTATGGCAGGGAGATTAGAACCAGATAATTTTTAAAGGTCCTTTCCAACCTGTATTCTGTGATTCTGTGACTCTTGTTGCAAATGTGCAGTAATAAAGAAAAAAAATCTTCCACAAGAGTGTGTTTTCATACTTACATTGGTCAAAAATATGGCTCTAATTTTGTTGTTTCCAGATTATGGTCATTACTGAAGAAGACAAGAAAAAGGGACTGAAAGAGAGAGAAGAGATAAAAAAGCTGAGATAGTGCTTTTCATCTGAAGTTAGACTAATTAATAGCTAATTTTTGATCAGCATTCAGTTTACTGATGGCCCCATTAAAGTTACAAGAATGTTCATAATTGTTTAGATGTGCCTGTGCACATCTTAGTAGCTGACTTTGATTTCAGACATAAAACCAAAACCAGCAAAGGTTTCAACACCTGCATGAAGGTCCCAATGTAGATGTTGGTTTTAATAACTGAGGCCTTCATGCACTTGAAAGATATATTCTATTATCTCTTCCACTTCTAAATCTTTTGAAAAATTATTATTTCCTTTGGCTATATTAAAGATTATGAAAATTGACAGATTTTTGTATAGTGATGTATTTTTAAATGCCATTTTTATTGTAGCTTTAAAGAACTCCAAATTGCCAAATTACAAGGCATCCAGCAATTCTGTTAAAAACTTTATGGTGTCTCTATATTCCACTGCTTGAAACATAAATTTTCCTTTGAGCAATCCATAGCTACTTTTTAATAAGAATATATCAACCTATGGAGCAATATGTCAGTGCTTTCAGACCTGCTTGGGTCACTTTACTCAGCCTGAGGGGTTTTAGAAGAAAATTCTAAAATTTGAACTTGTTAATCTAATAATATATCTGAGACAAAAAGTTTAGACCCAGATTTGACTTTTTTAAAATTCATCTGGTGTTCTGTTTCAGGATTACAGACAGAAACTTTCATGTTAAAAAATGTTGAACAAGGAAAACCTCTAATTCTAGGTATCTGTCCCTGCAAGAAGGAATAAATGGTCAAATAGTCAAAACTTCTCCATTACTGTTAATTCTGTTCTCTCCCTCCCAGTTCAAGAGCTGCATCAGCCCTTTACTCACTCATTAGCTATAAAATTTAACTATTTGTGGCTGAAAACATCTAAAACGCAACAATAGCCCTTGATGCTCCTTTCTCTGACAGAGGGTTTTTCCTCTTAGATCACAAAATTACTCAGAGATAAAGTATTAGCAGTACCATTCCTAATGTTTGGGGTTTTTTAATATTGTACAGAAAAGTGATTTTCTAAAAACCACAATGGCCCAGCTAAAGGAGTGTGAGTTTTGTACATTGAGTAGATGGCTTATTTTCTGCTTTTCACAGGCTGAGTTTATAAATTGTTACTTCTACACAGAACTAAAATCTAAATATTTTTTCTATTCTTTCTAATAGACCAGTACATGGCAGTGCTGCTCATCACTGGCATTTCTTATTGTATAAATAAGATTTTAACAAACTTTGTATTTATATGAACTGTAGAAATTTTATTCTACCTTCATCTCCAACTCTCATGTCCCATGTTGCTAACTCATAGAATACAGCATCTAACTACATGAAAATACACCTGCAAGAGCTAAAATTGCTAATTTCTTTTCTATTGCAATGGACACACTGAAGGCTGAATAACACATTTTCAAAGTTATAAAATTGGAATTGCTTTCTCTCTCCACTTTCCATTTAAGATGCTTTTTTCTTTATCCAAAACAGTGAACAAAAGTAAATCAGGCAGTATATTAAATGGCTGGAGACTGAGTATCATCTACTGTGCAGTACTGAAGAATTATAGCTAGAATTTGGCATAAGGCTTACCTCTAATTCCCGTATACAATATTCTGTTAACATATATATATACACTACTCTCAGCATAATTCATTTTGAATTAGAAAAGTGAAGGAAACTTATCCAAACCTAAATGGGGAAGAGCAGCGAGTCAGAAGGGAATCATCTGGATTGCTGACAAACTGGGGCAAGTAATGACTGTGGCATGGTCACTAATGCAGGCTGAAATAAGGTGCTTGTCCTCTCTTTATGGGAGAGGGACAATTAATGATAAGATCTGGAGCCAGGACAGTCTGTGCATCTGTTCAGTGGTTCAAATGCAGAAAGAAACTGATTACAGAACTATATATTCTTAAAAGGAGAAAAGGCCTTGAGGCAACTCAGTGAATCCTCAAAATAAGCCTGGCAACAGATGACACTGCACCTCTGATTTAAACCAGAGGGTCCACTTCTGGTGGGTGATGGTTCTGGTGGGTTTCTGCTCCAGTTCAGCCGGTCATGTCCTCGCTGAAATCCTTTAGAAAAGCACCCAAGAGCTAAAACAGTTTCTGTCTAATAGTCATTCCTACATGTTTTTCAGTGGTCTTCTGTTCATCCATGTCCAGGGTCTGCTGTTGACCTCAGATTGCTTTTTTTGCTGCACAAAGTTAAGCCTGGAATAGTGACAATAGGAAAAGAGAATGCTAAGGATAATTGGGTGATGTGACTTGAGCTATATCCAAGGCCACAAGAAACAGTGGAGATTTGGGTTTGCTGTTCCCAAAGCACATCTCTAGAGGTTCAAGTGGAGCCAGGCATCCACCTCAGGGTATAGACTACAGAAATTTCACAGCTATAAGGCGCACCGGATTATAAGGCGCACTTCCAGGTTGTTGACAAATTTCCGAACTTTGTCCATATATAAGGTGCACTGGATTATAAGGTGCACTTCTGGGTTTCAATCAAAATTTTAGCCAAAAGGGTGCTCCTTATAGTTGTGAAATTACTGTACTTGTGTTGTCAGGAACTTGTAGAGTCAGAACTCACAGATTTAAAGCCTATATTAACTTTCTACTACACCAGGTTATTCCAAGCCCCATCCAAACCTGCCCTTGAACTTTTCTGGGGAAGGAGTAGCCACAGCTTCTCTGGGAAGAATTGGTTCTCAGACAAAATTTATGGGTGGCCCTAGCTATTACAAAAAAAAAAAAAAAAAAAAAAGCCATAAACAAATGTACAACACCATCAATATACCACTATTTTCCTAATCACAAAACTTCATTTCAGCTGCTTTTGATTGCTATCATTATAAATTATTCATATTTTGAAAGCCCCAATTAATTGTGAATAACTAGAAATTTTAAAATGGTTATTTTTAAACTTTGGATATTTGCAAGCTCTCATCTTCTCCACGAACTTCAGAGTTTGGCTTTCCAAAAAGGAAGTTGAAAAATATTTGAAACATTAGGGCTTTCCAAGTATTCTCAGTCTTATTTAGACATGCTGTAAATTAAAATTCATCCATGTCTTACTGGAATTAAACAATGTTGTAGCTAATTTAGGCATGTAGTTTCTTATTTCTTGTGATTTATAAAGAGGTCAGACTAGTCTGTTTGCACTGCATATTTAATGTCTTGAGATTTTTCAAGTACTTTCTTTTGTTTCTAGTACTGGATTATCATTTTTAATTTGAAGAATTAAAGGCATCAAAGATGTATTCCTCCATTTTTGTGTTTTGCTTATACTTTGCTTTATCTACCTTTTCTATGCTGCAGAGAACATATCTACAGCTCAAAAATGGACATATTTAAACTACTGTATATTAAATGAAAGATTTTGAGAGGTCCCTGCCTGTTGAATTTCAGTGACATGGAGTACAGACGATGTGCAGAAGGTTAGGAGTAGGCAAACCACAATTTCCAGCCAAAACACGGAAAAAAATCATTAACTGCCAAACATAAAGAGATTTTTAAAGAGTATTTTAAAATTTTTCAATTACTTTTCGTTGTCCCTATGTGTGTAGGTTTATGGTGGCACTCCCAGGCTCACCTTGACAAACCCTGCCCTTGTTCTCAACACACATTTGCCAACATCTTCTTTATCCCTTTTGTTGTCTGTAACCCACATCTGTGTAGGACTGTGGTGAGCTGTTTCTCATCCTTCTATCCAGATCCTGGGCTTATTCTCTTTCTGCTCTTGGGTCTGGCAAGAAAATGGAAGACAATATCCATCTCTAGATGTTGCTTCCATGACATGTTGGTCATTAAAAGCAGGAACTGTTTCTTTACTATGAATGGAAATGTTTTTCTGTGAACTATTAAAGATATTTCTGCTTCCATCTACAGCCACTAATAACCTATAAAATGGACAGGCGTTGCTTTCAGAAACAGAGATTTCTGTTTCAAAGAGGGCTGAAGCTACATGGGAATGTGCAAGGTGGGTTTGTGTTATCCAACACCGTGGCATTCATTTGCCTAGGAATTGGCAGGATGGGCAAAGAAATAAAACAAGAAAACATCATGACTCCTAATGCCTTACCACAGCCTGTAGGGAAGCTTCTTTCCCTTCTTAATTGTTCTTCACTTCACCATCTCATGGCCACTGCAGCCAATAATACCTTTGACCTTCACCAAAGAAGGTCCTCGTTGTTGGTGCCTATGAGGTCCAGTATAGATCCTTGTTGTCTTTCCCATTATATTTTAACAAAAATCATCTCAGTGCAGTCATTAAGAAATATAACACATCTTTTATTTAAATCTTTTATTTAATCACTCTGCTGTTTCCTTTTTAGTACGTTTTTCTATTGTTAGTGGGTCACTCCAGCTCAGGATATTCTGTGATTCCTTTTCCTATGTTACTGAATTGTTACACTTGTAAAAGCATGTTTCGTGACTATTTAGTTTCCTGCACTTGAACCACGGGGAAGATCTATTGAATACTCCTAATTTGTGTGCTTGCTATTGATCTAAGATAACACAGCTTCACAACAAAGAGCTGAAAAAAAACCACATTAATCTCTACTGGGGTAAAGAAACCCATCAGCTTCCCAATGCAATGAAACAGTGACAAATTTGGGTTGTTTGGCTCATCTTCTCTGTTTACAATACAGTTTCAGATATTGAACTATGTAACTAATGATTTGCTAAAATATAAACTCCTTGGATTACCTTTCATTGTCAGTGCAACAGGAAACATGATCATTTCTCTTAAGACCTTACTAAGACAGTTATCTATACTTTAAAGAGAGTTAAATCCATAGCTTCCTGAAAAGAATTTTATTTTCCCAATTACCTTTTATCTTTCTGCAGTTTTCCATTAGAAGGTAAAATAACATAATCTATCTCTGTTAGGCACCACAGTCCAGAAAGTATTGCTAAACCTTGGATGTCATTAGGACTAAATATTCTTTCTCTTCTTGTTTGGGGAAAACTGATGCTTACTTTTGAAAAGATATATACAAACTGGGTGTCACTTTGATTAATTAGACCCTGATCTCTTCTCTTTCCTGTCTTATAAATAAATCTGAATTTACATTTTAAACAAGGATTACCAAAGTTAATCCAATGCTCCTTTTCAGAGAGAGAAAGCTGAGATGATAGTTAATAACTTAAAAATACAGAAATCAAATGATAAAACAAGTTTTCCCTACCAGTTTTAGTGTAAACTGTAGCCAGCCAGGGATTTGGACCTCTTAAAGATATGTTTGACTATGTAGATGACACAATGTATATAATACACAATATATGTAATATGTTTGTGTGGACAAAGAATTTGCAGTAAAACTTATAAAACATGTCTGGTCTTTTCCTCACTGTGATGCAACAATAGCTTTGAAGCTCCAAAATGTCAGAAGCTGCTGTTATAATAACTGACAGAATTTTACATCCCTGTAACATAATGCCACGGGAGTTCAGTCAGAGCAGGATGCTGATAACACCAAGGTTGTGGAGTCAATCCCCACATGGAGTTTCACTTGAAGATCCTTGTGGGTCCCTCTCAGCTCAGAATATTCTGTGATTCTTCAGAGGTCTCAAATTCTCATCTCTGTCCAAAAGAGAAGTCCCTTTCCCTCAGCTAATTCCAGGAATTTGTGTCCTGTCTATCCACAGAGTGCAGTTATTTAACAGAATTGATAATCCCTTGAGAGCCAGTGTAGCAGTTTTCCTTAAATTATGTGTGCCAGGATTTTATCATGGCTGATTTCCAGCAGCTCTAGTACCAGACTTTTGTTACTTCCCTTGGGAAATTCTTCAGCAGTTAAAATCTCTCTATTAGGAAACCTTTCTTTGATAACTTCATGCTGAATAAACTCAATGAGAGAAGTGTCTAAGCCATGAAGTTTTCAGTTCAGGATGTGAAGGCTAGAGCTCAGCATATGTTCCCAGCTTTTTTTTAAAGTTTCCCTAAAGTCTATGTACGTGGCACAGGTTTTGTGCTCTTCTGAATGTAGGTGGCCTTGAAAGTGTGATCCTGAACAGAGATTTTTGTTTTGGCTGGGAAAAGGAAACTTACATTCTTTTAAAATCTGACCTTTGTGTGATGAAAATTTTTTGTCTGGGGTATAAAAATACATCCATGCATTTTTGCCTGTGTTCTTAATGAAGAAGATTATACACCTTATATAATATATAAAATTAGGGAAGCAGTGCATTAAGAGCGTAGAGCAGCCCTACACAGAATATATATCAACTGGTACTATTTAATTAATACTGCTCTCTCAGGTCATTTAGTTCAAGCTCTGTCTAGCATATTTTTCAGTATTTACAGTATTTCAGTATTATTTCACATAACCATTGACATTCTTAGCAGGCAAGTCAAAACAGTTCTCCAGTCACACTCAGTTTTGCACTTTTCAAGGCTGCAGTAGTTTTTAGAAATATTTATTAAACAGGAAAATGCACAGTTAATGTGAAATTTACAGCAAGCAGTTATTTAGTTGTTTTCAAAACCCAAGCTGTCTCTGTTAATCTTGCAGAAAGTAAACAGCTTGAGATATATATTTATTTATCATGCTGCTATATTTGGTGTATACATATATATATATATGTAAATTTTAAATGAATATATATATAAAGATTCTTTGAGCTTGCTTTTCAAATTGCCTCCAGTTCATTTTTTCCCACTGAAAAAGTACACAGATTATAGATTTTGTACTTTCAAAGCATCAAGAATTCAGAGTCAGAACTTCTAAGTGAAATAAAACTGAATTTTTTCTAAGACTCATTACAAAGCAACATTAACTCATTATTTAGTCATTAACTTCTTTAAAAGTATTTCTGTGATAGCAAAAAAACATTAATGCTTGTGTATCTGTGGTACTAGCTATTGTAACATTTATGCCAAATCCTAGTAATAAATGGAGCTTATACTGGATAGAAAAGCCACTGAATTAAATAGCAGCAGCCTATGTCTAAATATTTTGCTAGCCAAGAGATGTATAATTAAATATCTCTGATCCAGCACGCAAGTTTTGTAGCATCTTGTTATGAAATTCCTACGTGGTAAATCAGTGCTGATTCCTTTTCCAATGTATGAATGAGCAAGCAGACACAGGAAGCTTAGTCAACTTTAATCAATTTTTAAAAACCATTTAGCATCTCTAGTAATGCATATTGAATAGAGAAGCAATGGCAGGCAAAATGCAAACAGGGAATATATTAGGAGGCAGCAATTAGAGGCTGTCTTGGACACAGAATTTTTGAAATTGCCATGTAATGTGTTTTAAAATAGTTGGAGTGGTTTCCATTAAAGCCATGCCTTGACTTTCTGTAGCTCAGAGGGGTGTTTCTTGTTGTTCTGCCCTCAAACTGTGTTATGAAAATGTAAATTGTGAGAAAGGGCAGGAAAAACAGGCCTTGAAAGAGATTCTCTTTCTATCTGTAGTAATTTTCAACAAATCCCTGCATATTTCCATAGATAAATTTCTGGGAATTGTATGTGTGATTACTTCTGCCCTTAAATTCTTCCACTGCTGCTCTGTTTCCATTTCTGTGCATCCTGCAAACAGCAGCTTTGGGTTTTTCCAGAGGCACGGTGCTGGAAAATAGGGCAGGCAAATTGCAGAACAGATTGCACAGAGTATGTGCTGTCCCCATCCTTGGGGGTTTTTGAGCCCTGACTGGACAAAACCTTGAGCAGAGACCTTCTGTGCCCCTTCCAACATCAGTGACTGCATGATTATCTGAAAACAGGGGAAAGAGGTGATGGAGAGAAGGGTGATCTAATGAAATGGGATAATAACCACATCAAATACAGCTGTCAGGAGCAGAGGGGTTTTGGGTGGTTTGTGCCATGATGCCTCTCAGCTGGTGTGTTTTTCCCTGGTACGTAAGAGTGATTTACCAGAATGAATGAAATTGAATCACAGAAGATACAGGAATATAAAAACAGGTGGCAGAGAATGATTCCTGGATGGAATTACAGTGATTTCATGATTATAAGCCACACCTTTTTCATTGAAGAATCCAGCCTACCCCAGTAGTGCGGCTTATATTCAGGTGCAGCTTATCTATGGACAAATCCCAGTGAAATGCCAACCCAGAAATGAGAGCCGGCTGGGGAGGGCACCTG
Source organism: Sialia sialis (assembly GCA_009812075.1). Classification (NCBI taxonomy): domain Eukaryota; kingdom Metazoa; phylum Chordata; class Aves; order Passeriformes; family Turdidae; genus Sialia; species Sialia sialis. The sequence continues at coordinate 4,637,766 of VRYO01001717.1, read as the reverse complement.
GGGCTGCCTTTAAAGGCTTCACTGGTCTATGAAAACTGTTGCAACTTGAGCACCTGACACCAAACCCAGCTGGCAGCGATTCTGTTACTAATTTGTTACTTTGTTACACATGGATCCTTGCTTTTTTTTAAAAAAAAAAAAGGTGCGGTTTACATTCAGGTGCAGCTTATATACGGACAAATCCCGTGGTCTACCCAGCTACCGGGAGGTGCAGCTTATAATCAGGTGTGGCTTATAGTTGTGAAATTACTGTAATACAAAAATTTCATAATAAATACTTCTGGCTTGAGACCCGGTGTTTCAGAAACATTTCTAATGAATCAATCTAAAGATCTGTAATTTGATGCCCAGAGGGGCCTTTGGAGATATTTGTCAAAGCTTGGCAGTGAGCAGAGACAGAAGATGAGTAGTTGATGCTGCAGTTGAGCACCACTGACTATGAGACAAGGATAGTGCCTCAAAAGTGTAGGCTACTCATCAGAAAAGATAAAAATTTAGACGAAATATACAGAAAGCACTTTTTCCTGCCAGCACATTTCCTTAGCTCATTTTATGCCTTTTAGATGGATGAATGAATAACAATAATCCAGTTTGTAGAAAATGGCTGCTAATCACTTTAAGCAGCTCACTGTCCACCAACTCTGAAAAAAGAATTCATGTAGTGTTAAGCTGACAGAGCCTGTTGCATTGTGATATTTGGAGGCAGAGGTAGCTTGTACTCAGGAAAGTCTAAGACTGATTTTAAGTCTGTGTCTGCTCTTAAGCTACCCAAGCAGCTCACTGAGACAATGCAGATTTTTATCTTGTAGTAGTGTAAGTTATCAGCATTCCAGCTAGGCTGATTTTACTGAGACACTCTTTTAGGGCTGTGGTTGTAGCTCTTCTAGTATTGAGTCTTATTCAGCAATAAAATACATTCACAAGTTCCCAGGCAAAATGAGACAAACCTTAGAGGGACCTGAGGAGACAGATTTAACATCAAATAGTTGACATGACCTTAGAATGCCAAAGTATTGTCCTGACTCCCCTTGGGTGATGCTTTCCTTGGAACTGAAAAACAGCCTTGTATAGATCCACCAGGATGAAAAACAACCTATCATGTGTGGAAGCACTTATGTATTCCAGGTGAACATTAGCAGGATGAGGAAGAGGGCAAAAACAATCAGGAATCAGTTTAATGTGAGAAATACTGATTTTTCTGTTTTGCATTTATGAAATTGTCTTTAATTTGAAATAGTTTCGCAGCTGTCCTGTAGATGAGGTCCTGCCATTATTGTCAAAGCATGCTGAACTTCAAAGAATAAATAACACTTTCCACTACCCATCTTCGGGGAATGATATATCGTATAGCAGAGAGAAACTTGTTCCCACAGTGCCATCCACATTGTTTGCTTGCCTCTTGATTCTTCTTGCTCCAGGAGATCCTCCCACAGTCAACAAACCCAAAATTTGCATGGTTTTAGATCCTAAAATTATTAGGACAGTGCTGCATTTCCAGACATCTGTGAAGAGCTGCTGGAACACTGAAACCCTGGTCTGGCCTAAACAAAGAAACATTAAATACCGATTTATTTTAATGTGATGCAAAAATAATTAATAGGATTTACTTTACATTGAATGGATGATTTTTTTCTCTGATGGAATTTGAGTCTTAAATTCTGTGACACAATCTACTTCTGTGACTAGTAATTCACACAAAAAACAGAAAAACTTTATTATTAGTAAAGCCCAACTATTTTTGTATAATATGAAAAACAGATTTTAAGTCATTTCCAGTACTTTTCTTCTTATTTTTAGAGTGGAAAAGACAAAGTTTTAATTAAATAAGAAATTTGGCAGGCAATTCTTTAGTCATTAATCTGGTCTGGTGCCTTCTGCTATTTGTATAAAAAATGGCTTTGTACAATTTTGAAATTCATTCCTAATAAATGGCCAATACTTATGTAGGCTTAATAGACTCAAGACTCTAGTGCATGGAAAGCAGTCAAAGGCTTTTGAATTAATTGTATTCTTCACTGCATTACAATAAGGTCCAGTATGGTAACAGATGAGCACCCTAACCCTGGGATTTTTATGGTTATTCATCCGGACTTTTTCCATAGCCCACTATAAATCACATTAGTTCTCTCACAGAATACTGCAATGTGGGGAACTAAATACCTTATAATCGCAGATGTTCAGTGTCCTTAAGGTAATGCTTTATGAAAACCAGATGAATCCAATGAAGCTTAGCAGCTCACCAGAAGAAAAATACCTTCCAAGAAGTTTTTAGGATGCCTCATGAATACAAAGTCATAGCCATACTGCAGCCCACCTCCTGAGTTTTGCAAGCATTACTTCAGAGCATGGATCTCAGCATGAGCTCATTTGCTATTTTTTTTATTTTAATACATACCAGTGCTTATGGCAGTTTAACAGACTGATGGAGGAGAATGTGCATATTAGTCTTCTGAACTCTATGCTTGACACATAAACTGCTGCTTGTTACCTAAAATAACTCTAATTATTCCCATTCAGCATTTCCCTACAACACAGCCTTTGATAAAGTAGTTTTATCCTAAGCAGGCTGAGCTTTACATAACAGGTATCTTGTTCTGTCATGGTGGTAGAGACTCTCCTAAAATCAGCTCAAAATATTAGTGCAGCCACAATTATTCTCATAAAACTACAAGAAACAATGAATGAGGTACCTGCATTTCTGATGGATATAAATCTAGTTTTAAATTACCCTTCTTTGTATCAAGGTTTGCAATAAGTTCTGTTCTTTAACTATTTACAAAAAGTTCTATTTTTCTACTCTTTACAACAAGTTCTATTCTTTTACTCTACAGGATTGAAGAAATAACAGAATAAAGAGACAATAGAGTTGGCAAAGTGGTTGGACTTGATGATCCTAAAGGTCTTTTTCAACCTAAAATTTTAGTACTTATTGACTACATCCTCTCTAAGTAAGTATTTCTGGACATCTTAGGAAGACAGATCCTTGCCTATGCATTCAGCACGGCAGAGTCATGATTTTTTCAATACAGAAAATGCACAGGGATCACACAGTGGGGTATGCTAGGCTGTTCCTCTATCTGTGGCTCCTTTCAGAATGCCAAGGCCTTTCTAGAAAATTGAAGTGACAAAAGTTTTTCTTTGTGTTAAAGAAAACAATAAAAACTGGGTGATAGATGAAGGAAGTTGTGCATAAACCACACTGAAGTTTTCACTCAGAAACTGAGCTCTAATCCATGAGGTAAATGCAAATGACAGCATTGCCAGACATGGTTGTGCTGACTACTGTAGTTTACATTTTAATCCTCATCAAACTCTTCCAGGGAAAAAATATGTTCATCACCTATGGAGATGTTTTTAATATATGTAATTTTTTTTTCTGAGTGTTGGAAATCTGGTTTTGCTGTTTTACTTTTTTTTCCCCCAAAGGAAAAAATTACATATTAGAAGAAACATTGAATGAGTAATTCACTTCAGCTAAAGTCTGAAGGTTTGCCTTGATGGAGCATCTCAAAAAAAGCAAAAACCCAAAGGACAAACTCCTTCAAACCCTCCAGTTAATGTTTGCCCCCAGGTCTAATTGATCATTAACCTTTCAAATTACTTTATATTATGATTTTCAACTGCCTGGGAAAGGAAATTCTTTAGGGAACTACATATCCATTATGCTGTAAATGCCTTCAAGAAAGAACCTCTGGTATGTTTGTTCTAGCCGGGGTTTTCTGGTCCATGGGAGATTACCTCCAGCTTTTGGCCACAGAGCTGTGTGTTTGTTAAGGACAGGTGGAAAGGAATGACAACAGGAAGAAAATCTGGTTTATTTACTTTTTTTTCTTCTTCTGTGTAATAAAAAATGATACATTTTTGTAGACTGTGTATTTAGCGGTTTGTTTTTTTTTTGTGATTTATGCTCTGTTCTGTCAAGTAGGGTGACTGAATCAGGTGAAAGAGCAACTGAGCATGAAAAACTGCAGCAAATGTGGTGGAGTCACCATCCCTGGAAATGTTTAAGAAATGACTGAATGTGGTACTTAGTGCTATGATTTAGGTGACAAGATGGTGTTCAGTCACAGGTTGGACTCAATGATCTTGGAAGTCTTTTTCAACCTTAAGGACCCTCCAGTTTTCCTTTAATTGATGCTATAGAGGAACAAATATTATTCTGTTTTTCTTACCACAAAAGGTCCATCAAGAAGTCTCCACTCAAATATATTATTTCATTCCTGAAATTTTAGGCATCAGAAGTCATAAGCATAAAACAGAGATCTCACAACTTCCTTTGCCCCATTCCTCTTAAACACACAGCTAACCTGGAAGTATAAAGATATCTTTGTTTTACTTCCAGAGGGCTTTATTCCAGAAGGATCCTCTACTAGTCTGATCACATAAAAAAACCTCCACAGTTTTCCCCCAAGCACTATCAGGCAATGCTCTCTATAACACTGAAGCATTGAGTAAATTTAATAATTTGAAGATAATGCTGCTAAAACTCTCATTGGAGAGACCTTTAGATTCATCCAGTTTCTTTTGGATGTGTGAATATGTGGAACAAGAATATACCAGCTCCATGAAGATGTCTTTGTTGGTTGTACAGACATTTAGAGATGGTAAATAACTTTCTTACTGTTTAATTTCTTTAAAAATATGAAAGGAAGCATTTCCACATTTTCCACAAAATGAACAACATTCAGCTACAAATAAATATAAATACTTGAAAAAATCTTGATAAATAAAAATTTAGAAATTAGAAATGTCTCTTAAATTTCTTTTTTTTCTTCATTTTTTTAAATAATATTTTTCAGAAAATAGAAAAAAAAAATTCTGACTAGGAATAAGCTGAATTAACTTTAATTCTGGTTTTATTGAAACAAACTGACTTTCACACCATTCTAAAAGGGAAAAGACTTCAAATCATTTTTTCTAGATCTTAATATTTTAAGTTCTCTACAATAAATTAAGCTCTTGTTTAAAGACCTTTGTATTCTCCCAGAGACACTATTATTGGAGCTATTTCTGTAATGTCCTGATACAAAAGTTAAAATATTTTATTTTCATTCCCTTGGTAAAGCTCTTCCACAATATCCGTAAACTCAATAGATCCTCCATTCTGATTTAAAAGCCTTATTTGTTGTCTTTTCAGAGTGTCTGTGCAGATTGGAACTTGTATTGGATAGGTTTTAAATTTTGACACTGATGGGTAAAATGTGTCAAACAGCTGGTGAGATTGGACTGCTGACATGACATGCCATAATGGAAAAAATACTAAAATGGCAAATCATATTTTGAGTGAACATTTATATTTTCAAGTGGAGCTCTTTCAACTGCCATCTTTGCAAAATTTAAAAAGCCAGTAGAAAAGTAAAACAAATGTAAAAATATTGATTTCCCACAAAACAGAAAGTGATTTTCAACCTGCTGTATCTTACATATCAATCAGTAGGAGGGGACTAAATGGTTATGTGTCCATTAGACATGCAACAGATACAAATCTATTTCTCACACCAGTTCCCCCACTACCATAACACACAGGTATATGTAAAAAATATTTTTTAAACTCTCAGCTGGAAAGAATGTGACCATCATGGGTGCAAGGGAACCTGTGGACGATGGGGAATGGCCCTTCTCTCTACCCCCATTACAGACAGAGAGTAAGAAAGCAGAATAATTTATTTTTATATCAGGGAGGAGCTGGGATTTCAGTGCCCTGATGAGGGGTGTGTGTTAGGATGGAAGAGACCTGCTGGAGTCGTGACTGTTGAGAGGTCTGTCCTGGTCACTGTGGCAGCAGCTAAGGACTGTGTCCTATCCACTGACTCTGCACCATGGTCCTGCATGGTGTCTTGGGTTGCAGGTTGCAAAACAGGATGTGACCAAAAGTTTGTATTCTATCACCATCTGTTCAAACCAGGTGGGGCAGTGATCCTTATCTCCGAGGGATATTCTGCTAATGGGCCATCCATTGAAACCATAGTGCATTGTTCTTTACATTTCCACAATCCATCCTTCCTCCAGGAGATATCTCCTGTTAATGGACATTGAGTCCCGCTGCATGACTGATAAAATTACTTCATCACATTGGGAGATGCTTCACCCAGGGGGAGGAGCCAAACATTTCCTGCCCAGATAAAATCTGAGATTTGGAACATCAGAGCAGCCTTTTACCACTGGATTCCAGAGGAAAACCAGACACTTCTACATCACCACTGGACCTTTACAGGAAAACTGCACCTTCTACAGGAGCACTGCTCCAACTGAACCACATCTGTCACTGCAGGAGGATGCAGCCACCATTTAATGGCACTGCTACCAACACCCTGACTGACTGACAGGGTGTCAGCTTAGATTCTGACTGTGTCAGTGTTTGGAGTTTGTTCTTTGTAGTATTGTATTTCTATTTTAATTTTCCTAGTAAGGAACTGTTATTACCTATTCCCATATCTTTGCCTGAGAGACCCTTAATTTCAAAATTATAATAATTTGGAGGGAGGGGGTTTACATTTTCCATTTCAAGAGAGGATCCTGCCTTTCTTAGCAGATACCTGTCCTCCAAACCAGGACAGATTTTCGCAACCAGGACAATGGAGACAGGTTTGCTACTCAGAGGCAGAGAGAAGCCAGTCTGTTTTCTCCTGCATTTTCTGTGTGAACCAACACATGTCATGGCCAGACAAAGACAGGCAATGCTTGGAGGATGGAACACAGATATCTCAGGCATTTTTAGGAAACTCTGCTTGTTTTGGCATCAAATTGCCAGAGGCTCGGTTTAGATTGGCTGCTAGAATGAAATTCTTCCCTGTAAGAGCAAGGCCTCTGCATGGTTGCACAGTGAAGCTGTGGCTGCCCCATCCCTGGAAGTGTTCAAGGCCAGGTCAGATGGGGTTGGAGCAACCTGGGCCAGTGGGAAATGCTCCTGCTTGGACCCAGGCGGCTGGAATGAGATGAGATTTATGATCCATGCCAATCCAAACCATTTAGGGATTCTATGATTCCATATTCCAGAAAGTGGATGACAAAGGTCAGAAGAAGTTCAGAGCTTGTGTGTGCTGAGGCTCTCCTGATGCATGTGCATTGATATGAGGTGGTCAGCAAGACCCTGGAGAATGGTCAGTGATCCTTTTTCTGACTGTAGCATGCCCGGAAATAAATATAAATAAGTCTGGTGTCAAAGCTGTGCAGCTGGTCATGGTGTGTGTCCCTGAAGGCAAGTAGGTGGGACCCTGTGGTGATTACAGTCAAATCTTGTAATTGCTGCCTTGAATAACTTCAGAAACTTTTGCTTTATTTTCTAGTTTATTTTTTTATGTTTGTGTGTGCTTTGTTCTGTCTGTACCATAATTGCAAAAAAGTATTGTTACCAGCTTGGCAATCCCAGAATGAAATGTTTTGAAATTTTAGACTGGGTGAAAATGTTTATTGCAATTCTGACAATGAGCACATTTGTGATTTACAGATACAGCAAAAGAAAGCAAAAGAAAAGCTAATTAACTTCTTTCATGGTTTAAACTTGATTCAACTTTCATAACTAGAATAAGCTGTTAAAAGTTTTTAAACTACCTCTGTTGATTTTTGACCCAAGTCTATACAAAAAAGTTGATTAAAGTGCCATGCTGAATGCAGAATTTTGCATTATATAAAGAGTCCATAAAATTTAGGGAGGGAATAATCTGTCATGAGTATTTTTTCAATATTAAGATAAAATTAAATCTTTTATTCTTTATGGCACACATAAAGAGTTTCTTACTCAGCCATAGGGGAGATGTATTTTGACCTATTGCCTTTCCTTCACTCTGTGGATTTTGGTATCAAACTGAAATTGAGCTGATCCAGTCAATTGAAAACACTGTTAACATAACCCCCCTTTCTTTTACCTAAAACAACACAAATATATATTATATGAGGGACCATGTTGCTGTATTTGAGTATCTCCACCCAAACAAGCAGATGAAATATGTTTGGGACCAAACTCTGGAGCATCACTGAGCAAAGTGAGTGACCTGTCTGTTCTGAAATGGTGATTTATTTTCTTTTTCTGCTTGTCTTTTCTACCACAAAGTCTTTCACTGAGTGAATAATTCAAATTTCCAATTTTCTTTGTCTGTAGTGGACGATTATCTGCTTTTATTGGGTTCTCCTGAAGTAAAACAAAAGAAGGAGGAGAAATTGCCTCAAAACCACGGTGAATTTGCTGTTCCTTTGCTTTTATGGTAGCTACATTCTTACAAAATTTCCTAAACTCATAAAATTTTATATTTGATCTCACTGGGGTAGGAACATAGACTGACTGGGAGGGAAGTTGGTCTGGTTCCAATCCCCTGCTGTGGGCAGGGACACTTTCCACTAGATCAGGCTGCTCCAAGCTCTGTCCAACCTGGCCTTGGACACTTCCAGGAATGCTGATTACAAATGGTTTTCTAGGGAACTTCCAGATGTTTCTAGGCAATGGAGAGCACTCAAGGATTAAGAAATCTAGTTTAATGTGATACCTAACCAATTTCTTCCCTGCCAGCATCTTATTTTAAACAGGTAGGTATGTCTATGAATGAAAGCAATTAAATTACACGCTTGCTTAAGTAGCTCACTGAACCCAGTTGTAATGAGTAAGAAGAGTGAGGTTGTGCTGCTTTTGTTTCACAGAGCAGGCGGCTGTTGTTGCTCTGCTTATCTGCATTTTTATGCCTGTTTTTATGACCTGCATTTGTGAATGCATCTCCTGTTCTAAAATCTTCCCCAGTAATTCTTGAAATAAACAATCCTGGGCAGACAATGATCACACTCGTTAAAGTCTTCACGTATCACTTTTCTGTTTTGAAAGGCACATTTTAATGCATTTGCTTGTAGTTTTGTGGACAGTCTAAAAATAAAGCACAGAATCCTATAAACACATTTCTTGTGCCGTAGTTCATGTAACAAACAAAAGAATGCCTTCCTACAGACAACAAACAAATTTTAAATGATTCATAAATAACATCAAGGTATAATTTACCCCCTCTGAATGCATTGGCAAACGTGAGGTAGAGAGGGAGAAATAGAAGCCACTAGAAAAAGGGAGAGTCAGGGGAAGAGAGAGTGGGACAGAGGCAGCAGAGTGAGGACACCCTGGCCCTGTTAGAATGCTCACAGGAGCTCGGTGGCACTTTCCAGCTGAGAGAGAGGATATCCTGCTGATGACTGGTTCGAAATCACTCTGCTCAGATGAACTTGGCTCATTATAACCTACAGTAATTTCACGATTATAAGCCGCACCTGAATATAAGCCGCACTTCCGGGTAGCCAGGAAGACCACAGGATTTGTCCATATATAAGCCGCGGCTTTTTTTTTTTTTTTT
>VRYO01001717.1:4577247-4627253 GCA_009812075.1 Sialia sialis | reverse complement strand
AATAAAAACAAGAAGAGAATGGGGAAAATTTAAGGAAGACTCCCCTATAGGGATGGCTATTGAGTGAGAATCACACTGTTTGCACTGAGTAATTCTGTTGGGTATTAGAGCTGGTCTGTGTATTGCTTTGAATACACTTTTGCAGTTAGACACTATCACTGACAATCCTCAAACCTTAGCTTGTCACAATTTGATATTAATAAAGAGTGTTATTCTGTAAGCTGTCAGTGTGAGCCCTTCCTGGGCACTGGCACTCACTGGCAGCAGGGAACACAAATAAAGGGGGAGAGCTGCTGAGGGCTCTCCCTTGTGCTGCTGGCAGAGTTGAGGAAATCTCCCCTTTTCTCATGGCAGCACATATATGCTGTGACACCCAGATAATTGTCCAGAAAGATATATTTTTGATCACATTAGTATTTAACATTGATTAGTCTATTAGACTGATGACACAAAGGAATTGATTGGCACTGCCAGCACCCATCATTAAACTTATACAGTTAATGATATATACGATGTACGTGTATATATATATATATATATTTATATATCATTATAACAAAACTGTATTTCTACAGTACATTCAGAAAAAATTTCTAAGTAAAAACACATTTTGATGATTACTGTTAATTAAATATTAGCAATGCTTTAGCATTCTATGCACTGGTTTGAATATGCACATTCAATTCTATTTTTATCAGTTCTCCAAAAGGTTGTAGTGGCTTTTATTTCCCATTATTTAATTTCAGCTTCTGTGTCCTCTCTTATTATTTCTATGGCATAGTGCCATCTTGGGGATGCTGTGAGCATTTGAAAGGATGTGAAACAGACTGAAAGAAATCAAAATAGTTTTGCTGCACTATGTTGTTAGTGGATGCTAGGACTCTAAAAATAAATGTGACTGAAATGTAGGACCCCAGTCTAAAGTATCAAGAGTATCACAGTCAATGCCATGTCAGTAGAAACTATCAAAACTTCTTGCAGCATGTTGGCTGGTATTTCAGACTTGTGAATTCTAGTGTATGTGACAATAGAGAATCTCAGCTTTTCCTTTAAAAGTACATTTCTCCTCTCATTAAAGAGAAACACTGATGTAATCATGAAAGACTTGGAAGCTGGAAGAGAAATTGTATTCTGCTACGAACAATGATGCTATTTTGAGGAATCTTTTTCCCAATTTCCAGTCATTGATAGATTCATAAAGAGACGGTTTCTTCTTGGTGTGTAAAGGAGGAGCAAAAATACAGAAATATTGTTTTAGTCATATTCTTGCCATTTTTAGCTTGACCTTTACTAGAAGCTGGCAGAAGATCAGACCATAATTTGAGCTTTCAGTTCTGCCTCTGCTTCCTTGATTCCCCAAAGCAAAACCAGATCTGCTGACAGTGTGCAGTACATGCACAGGCTACTGTTGTCCTCAAAATATTTCAGGGTTTTATGTCCTGTGGTGCAACCATACCAAGGGACCACTGCTCCATCATCCAAAGCAAACACCAGATTTTGCTCTACATTTGTTTGCATAACATTAAGAAATGTTCCACTTAATGGAGACTGCTTGTAAGTCCTCTGGAGAGAGATTTCCCAACAGTTTCCTGCAGCCTATCACAGAGCCATATCCTTCAGCTCAACAGATGGTTGAGAAATTCCAGCCTGAAATAGCTCTGCTGTGGGGTGAAAGGCTGGGATATGTACAGGAGATTGTTCTCATTTCAGGAACTAGCCCTTTAATCTGCAGCTTTGGAGAATACTCTCGTACTCTCCCCAGGTGCAACTATTGCTTTTTCCTCTTCTGGAGACTTTGCAGCCATCCTTTGTATCATTCCAGCTATGCTAAGCATCCCACCATGTCTTGGTGACAACAACTGCATCACAGCTTTCCTGCTGAAGGGAAGTATTGACTAGAAATACACATGCTCCAGGGAAAATATATGAGAAAACTGACTGGGCTTTAACTGCTGATTTATCATGAATGGCTTGCAACAAAATGCAACAAATCCTATGTGCTAAAATGGCAAAGGTAGCGAGCATCTTTAGAAAGAGGAGGGACACCTCACTGCATGACCTGTGAAAGGTGAACAAAAAGAGGCTCAGTCTGTTAAAAGGTTTGTGTTGGTTCATTAGCCACATAATGTCAACGGTGAGGATGCACAGGCTTTTTTTGTTCCTTAGAAATGGAACAATGAGAATTAACTCTTTAGCTTATATAGAAATAAACATCAATATATATACATAGAAATATATACAGTAATTTCACGATTATAAGCCACACTTCCAGGTAGCTGGGAAGACCACGGGATTTGTCCATATATAAGCCGCACCCGAATATAAGCCGCGGTTTTTTGTTTTTTTTTTTTTTAACTCCGCATGGCAGATGGGGCGGGGCGCTCCGGCCCAGCCCCACACAGCCCGGCTTCCCAGCGGCACCCCGTTCCTGGCGGTCCCACGCTGCCGCCGGCTGCCGGCGGCACAGGGGCCGCTCTGCACATTTCCAGCCCCTGTTGCTGGCGATCCCACGCTGCCGCCGGCTGCCGGCAGCACAGGGGCCGGCCCGCCCACTTGCCACTCTGCTTGGCCAGCTCTCACTTCCGGGTTGGCGTTTCGCTGGGATTTGTCCATAGATAAGCCGCACCTGAATATAAGCCACACCACTAGGGTAGGCTGGATTCTTCAATGAAAAAGGTGCGGCTTATATTTGTGAAACTAATGTATATATGATGTCTGGGGGAAATGCAAGAGGTGGATGTGAGAGATAAAACAGAGCAACACCCAGGGTTTGGGACAAGAAGAAAGGAACAGCTCAAAAAGCTACTACTGAATTATGTTGTAATTATCTATCTAGTAGTCATCAGCTTAACTTAAAACTATGTCAGAGAATTTTCTTCTTAAAATTATGAAAGCTGTTGTTTTTATAGATTAGGCTTTTAAAATCCCTTGAATATCAGAAAGCATGTGACTGTAAAAGGTGTCTGTGAAATACCCACTGAAACTGTCACATACCCATATCCAAAAAGCAGTGACAACTTAGGAAATTCCACAAGTATCTGAATAATTTAGGGATCTGAACAACTTGCTTCTCGATAGATGCTTTAGAATGATATTGTTTGACAAAACAACATCAACTAACCTCTCCAATTGTATGGAAGCAAATATTTTTGTCTTTTTAAATTTATAGCGCTATTTTATTCCTTGCTTGCTTCTACGCCACCCCTTTGCTCACCCTGGAGATTTTATCACTTGACTGTGTCTTTTACATATCTCATTTGACTGACTCTTGACATTAAACTCTGCCCCATAGACATTGTATGTTCTCCCCATGTTTGTGCTTATCTGTGTTATTAAATTATTACATGGGAATCTAATCTGCTACTTACAGGGTGACAAAATATATTTTTGTCACTATTTAGGCTGTTTTGTGTGCTCATATCTGTTTCAAGGCAAGGAAATATGAGATGAGTTTTAAAGTGCCTTCCAAAGCAAGCAATTTTATGATTCCATGATTTGATAATGTTTTGGAGTACTGAAAATGTGGGGTATTTGCAAAATGGATTTGCAACATGCAATAAGCATATGAAGGTTTCTTGCAAGAAAACACTGGATGTGGATCAGAAATTTGTGTTTCATCACTAATTTGTAGTGCTTAACAAAGGAATGTCTATTTTTCCTACCTGAAGTGGTGTATTTTAGAAACATTGATATTGGTGACAAATTAAATCATGTCTTGTAATAAAGAGGAGAAAATTATCTTTGGGAATGGCCGAAGGACAAAAGAAAAACCTACATGTCCTCTCTACTTACTTTGCTGGCTGGTATCTGGGGCATTCCCTGCTGACTAACTTCTTCCCAGCCATGTATTTTTAATTATCCAACATCTCCTGAGCTAGCACAGCCATGCTGCTGATTAACGTGACTACAGACAGGGCAAGGGGACCTCACTTGAATAATTATCAGCTTTCCATGGAGTCTAGAGAGGTTTGTAATCCTTGAATTAACTTTCAGGAAAATTCAATGTCCAATGCCAGGAGCACATCAGATTGTGTATGACCTTTAGTGCTAATCAGGGAGCTCTATACTAACGAGAGGTGCTTATGTTTGCTTTTTTTTCACAGAATCAATAACAGCTTGTTATGTCTAAAGTGCTGCTTTATATGAGGCTCTGAACAGCTGAGAAACACTGTGAATCAGATCCTGCTCATAAATTTACCAGATATGTTACATAATTGTAGAATTCCTTGATAATTGTAGAGCTGGTTTCACCAGAGCAGTAATAAACCTTACTGAATTTTGTAATTTGAAGCAAAGGTAAAGCAAAAAAAGCCCCAACTATTAGGAGCATTATCTATTTCCCAGTTTTTCCTTTAATTCATGTGTGTCCGTGGAAATGATATTTTCTTCAGGTCTTCAAATCTTTAACTTCCTTTGTTTGTTTTACTTTATTTTGAAATAAACACACAGGAGCACAGAAAGCTTTTCTGCTGTTTTCCTAAAGGCAGTTTGGTGTTTTCACAGGAACAGCCTCAGCTGCTTTTGCTTTCCCTGGGTTGTCACAGCAGAGCCATGGATCTGGAACACAAGGATGGAGTCAAGAAAAGCCTTTATCACCACAGTTCTGTCCAGCTGATTACTGGGGGTCTGGAGCTATGCCACACAAACAGGGAGTCTATGCTCAATTTAAATACTTACTGACTAGATTTGAGGGCACAACAACAACAAAAAAATACAACAACAATACTAAATACTCAACAGAACCCACTAATAACACAGCACAAACACACCAGACTCACACCTGACTCATCATTAATTATTAGGTGCTATCTTCAGGAAGACATGGCTCCACTCTGACACCACCACTGAACACCTGGAGAGGGACCTGCTGGACACAAGCCACTGATAAGAAGGGTTGTTCTGCTCAAAGGAGGTGCAGCACTTGATTTACTCCATTACTACACTTATTCCCTTCTGTGTGCAGTAAAGACAAAGCCCCAGAGCTTTCATGTATCAGTCAGGGAAGCTTTCAGAATTTTTTCCCCAAATTTGTTTTACCATATTACATTTACACCATTAATTCTCCTGATCTGCCTATTATGTGGATTGCCCTGTAAAATACTACTTTTGACTATTCATTCAACCATTATATTTTTATAACCATTGTATTTTATTTAGTGTTATTAATTGCTTTCTAAAACTGTTTAGGGGGCTACTACATTTCCTTTTTTTCATCTGGATTTTGCACCACAATTCTCCAAACAATGCATTGTATGCATCTTTACCTCTATATTCTTTTATTCTCTTTTCTTGTAGCTTTGAGGACCACAGCTGTAAGGATTTTTTTGTGCATATTTGTCTCCTGCAAGGTCATAGCCTCAAGAGAAGGCCACTCAGACTCACCACAACTGTTTGAAGGACTAATGTCAGAAAGAGCAACACTAATTAACTTTCTTTTATTTCTCAAATAGCTGAGATAACTCTCCATGTGGTACATTTGTGCAACTTAGTGTGGTGTATTTGCTTTTATAATTAACAAAAGCAAGGACACAGAAGATGCTGTAGCCTGGTAACAGCAATTTTGTCTTCAATGCTAATGCATACCTGGAAGGGCACAGGTAAAAAAACCAAAGCAATAAATTGAGTATATTGGTAGTGAAAATAACTCATTCTGCTGCTACTTAAGGCAAATTATGCAACAAAACCAGAGCCTGGAGTACTGTGAGCAGTTGGAAAGTTGCTCTTACTGGTCACTGCAGCTTTTCAAGCTAAAGTTTCCTTTTCTAAATATGTCTGTTACTAATCACACTTCTAGAAATTCATATGCAGCAAAAATGAAGCAGCTGCAATGACAGGCAAAGAGCACAGTTGCTCTAATCCTGCCCACATTAACCTCTGCAGCATATTGGTTTCCAATATAGGCATTTAGATGATATTCATTCCACTGTTTTTGCCTTTCACAATGAAGGTTTGTCGGTTCTCCAGAATAGTTTATGGGTTGTGGAGGATTTGAGGTTTTTTTGGTTTGGGGTTTTTCCAGTTGTTTGTTTTGGTTTTTTGGGGGTTTTTTTGGTTTTTTGTTTTGGTTATTTTGTTTGTGGTTTGCTTTTTTTTTGGTGACAGAAAACAATTCTGTTCCCCTATTAGATCAATGTCTTAAAACGTGGCATCTTTTGCCCGCACAGAGTTTGAGAAAAAGACATTCTGAAAAGTTCTACTATGTCTCTGACAAGCAGAATCACAGAATGATTAACGCTGGAAATGACCTCTGGAGAGGCTCAAGCAGGATGAGCTAGAGCAGGTTACACAACACCATGAGCAGCTGGATTCTCATCTCCAAGGATGGAAATTCCACACTCTTTCTGGCCAAAAGGGTCCTCTGCTCCCTCACAGAACAAAATATATACCTGCTTTATCTCCATTTTTACAGAAAATGTCAAGACATCAAAACATTTGTTAAGATGCGTGATTTTTTAAATATCCTCCTTTTATTTCCTGAGTAATTTTATTGGTTGATGTTATGTCTTTCCAATTTATGTGTTGCAAAGAGGAAGTTCGTATCAATTTTCATTACTGCACTGCACACAGAATTATTAGGAGTGGTACTTGCAAGCAAAATTAATGCAACTGATTTTTTTTTTAATCTCCAGATTAAAAAGCACTCTGTAGGCTACTCTAGGCTTTGGTGCAATATCAGCAATATCTTAAAAAATAGGTTTTATTTCAATCAGTGTGAGAAGCAAACACATTCCAGACAATGTGCACAGCAAACCCCATGAACAGTTCAAGGGCATCACAATAATTCAGAATTTCTGTGTTACAAGTTAATCATTTAGATAGAATGTGAATATGACTGACTAATAGTCTCTGCACCAAGACATGATTTTGATTGAATGGGCTACTCTTGGCATTCTCCCAGCATAAATTTCCCCCTTTTTATTTCTTTTGCCAAAAGTGAACTCTAATGAATTATATGTATTAAAAAAACCAGCTAGTTTTCTGTGGGAAATGTTTAAGATGAGGCATAATAGGTTAGAGCATCAAGGGGAAGAAGTTCAAATAACATCTGGAACACAGTGACTGGGAAAAGTTAAACTCTGGTAATGAATTTATAACAGATAACGTGATGTTTTCCAGGAGGCTTTAATGCTGCCTTGGAAGAAAAAAGACATTAATTCCCATTTACCAAGGTTCTTTATTTGTATTAAACTGTGCTTTGAAGATCAACGGGAGTGGCAGTCTTTAGCTCATACTCATATTTAACTCACATTCACAGTGTAAGACAATAAATCTGCCCAAACTGAAAAAGGCTACCTGATCTGATTTTTTCAAATGTAACTTCTTTGCTGCAGAGGGATAATAGCTATTTGGTGTCCGGTGGATACTTGGTAATAAAGTCCTGGACAGTAATTATGAGACCTAAAGCCTAATTAAAAAAAAAACAAAAAAACTGCCTTTGTCCAATAGAGCTCTTTTGCTTCTATGTTATAGCATCAGACATTTATTCCTAGATTTTCCAATCATTCCCCCAAACTTCTCTTTGGCTGGGTTTTGGTTGTCTGTAGATTTTGGGGGATTTAACTTCGTATTTCTAGAGCACACACAAGATGTCACCATGCTCCTGTTCCTGTCTCACTGTAGTAGGAAACTAAAATATTAATAATACCACTAACAATGCCCTGACCAAGATTGTTAGCTGGAGTAGGGGGATTTCTGGAATTTTTCTCATGCCTTTTTTATTAGGTAAGTTAAATTCATCGAAATAAAGAAACTAAAAATTCTGCATATTGTGAGAGCCACAGTTTTCAATCATATTTTACTATTGCCATTTTTTGTATTTACTTGTGAGGCTGGGGCTTCTGATTTATTGCAGGAATTCTGTCTGAAATCATTAATTACTCACATTTTCCATACCACAGATGTCAGGACAATCAGTAGGTAAGAGGGGTGTCCTGCAGGGAATCCAAGTCTTAGTGGATTTGTGTGCATGTGTAATGAATCTGAGACCTTAAAAGTTCTTCTAGAACAGCCAACAGGAGCCAACCTTGATGGCTTCCATTCAATATTCCCTGTGGAACTGGGACATTGGAATCAAAGTTTTGAATCAAAGTTATTTTACTGTAAAAAGAGAGCAGCTGTGTTCCTGATTCTGGGGAAACACAGTGCAAGAACACCAAGAGGAAGCATAAAAATAGAGAGCAATTTTCCTGTATTTCAATTTATTCACTTCCAATTACATTGGCCCATGATCCACAGATATAATTCACAGCTGAACATCTATCACAGAATCTGTTTTAGTCTATTTTTAAAAAAATGTGAGATTTTGAAAATTAAATTACAGCAATTTCAAGATTATAAGCCGCACCTTTTTCATTGAAGAATCCAGCCTACCCCAGTAGTGCAGCTTATATTCAGGTGCGGCTTATCTATGGACAAATCCCAGTGAAATGCCAACCCAGAAGTGAGAGCCAGCCAGGAGGGTGCCTGGGGCTGCCTTTAAAGGCTTCGCTGGTCTATGAAAACTGTTTGCAATTTGAGCGCTTGACACCAAACCCAGCTGGCAGCAATTCTGTTACTAATTTGTTTCCACTAATTTGTTACTTTGTTACACATGGATCCTCGTTTTTTTTTTAAAAAAAGGAAAAAAAAAAGAAAAAAAAAAAAACAAGGTGCGGCTTATATTCGGGTGCAGCTTATATATGGACAAATCCCGTGGTCTAGCTGGCTACAGGGAGGTGTGGCTTATAATCAGGTGTGGCTTATAACTGTGAAATTACTGTAATATTTTTTTTAAAATCTGGGCCATTCTTCCATACGTTTCTTTGGTTGGTTGGTTGATTTGTGTTTTTTCAGCAACATATGTTCATATCTTCCTTTTTTCATGCCTGTGACCAAAAGAATACATAATAACCATTAAGTTTTCCTGTATAGGAGTCAGTACAAATTTTGGGATTAAAATTATGACAAAGAAGGTGAACAGTGGAAGAATCCAACAAATATGTCATGGAAGATAGTGTAAGTAAGAGGGATGTTCATGAAACAAGTTACATTACATAATAAAGAAAAATAAACCTGAATTCTTGAAAAGTAGAACATGAGAAAAAGGACTGAGTCCATTAAACTGTATGAGACAATAGAAAAATGTCACCTAGATCAATGATACTCTGTAGGAAAAGCAACAACAATTACTCCAGAAGAGTTGGAAAGATTATCAATTTGGGGACATTTTTGGGGACAAAACAAAAAAAGATGTGACAGGAGACTGGTCATATTCTAAATGAGTGTACTGAATATGACAAGAGATGTGAGCAAAGGAAATAAACACAATTTTCTCTGATAACTACAGTAAAACACAATTGTAGGGGTACTCCTGTTTCTACTATAGTGGACTGTAAAGACTATTCTGCAGAAAAAAATGTTGAGATCATCACACAAGTAACTAGCAGAGAAATGAAAACACTCCTGCTTTAGCAGGTTTTAACAATGTGTTATATTTTTATTTCTTGAGAATGTCTTCAGACAGAAATATTAAAAACTCATCACATTTCTAAATACACCTAACAATAAGGAAAGGAAATTTCATCATTTACATGAAAAAATTAGTGTTGTGATAGAACAATTGGTGAGTTAATGACTAATGAATAATTAAACATCTCTGACAACATATTAATGGTCCATGACTTTGCCGTAGGCTACACTTCAGTCCTTAGATTGGAAGTGATTTAGAGGTGCTGATCTAATATTATTAATTTCTTCAAACTTCTTCAGGCGCAGATGTTCTTGTGAACTCTTACTGTATAAAATTCCACAGCAAAATTAATAGTTGTAATGCATGATGTTCTTGACATTGCTGAGTTTTGAGGAAAGTCTGACTTAACAAAGGGTTGAACATAACTTTTCATGTCTAATATAATGAAGAACTAGTACAGGGTGCCCAGAAAAGCTGTGTCCGCCCCTGGATCCCTGGAAGTGTCCAAGGCCAGATTGGATGGAGCTTGGAGCAACCTGGGAGAGTGGAAGGAGTCCCTGCCCATGGATGGGGGTGACACTGGATGGGCTTTAAGGTCCCCTCCAGCCCAGACCATTCTGGGATTCAGTGACTCTAATATTAATAAGATCACAGTCTTTTCACAACAGTTTTTTCAAAATATACATGTATTACATATACACGGTAATTTCACACGTATAAGGCGCACCCTTTTGACTAAAATTTTGATCAAAACCCAGAAGCGCACCTTATAATCCGGTGTGCCTTGTATATGGACAGAGTTCGGAAATTTGCCAATCCAGAAATGCGAGCCGCCAGAGCTGCGGCGAGAGCCGGCAGCCTCGGCACCCGTGGGGAGAGCTGGCAGCAGATCCTCATTGCAAAAAAAAAGTGCACATTACAGTCTGGTGCACCTTATATGTGGACAAAGTTTTGAAATTTGCCAACAGCCCAGAAGCGCACCTTATAATCCGGTACGCCTTATAGTTGTGAAATTACTGTACATTGTTTTACTATACCAATTGCTGAAATTATGATTTGAATTCTAATGTCAGGACTTGCAAGACATCATCTGACAGCAGGCATGTCCACACCAATAAAACTCAGCAAACAAAATCCCAAACCATTCCCCTAAAATACTAATTTTCTAAATTAATAAGTAAAGGTCACTGTCTTCAGGAGACATACTCCACATCTTTTCACTAGTTTAAGTTTCTTCTGATTCAGCCCTGTGTTTCATATAAAAGCTCTATTTTTAATTCTCCAGTTCTCTGTAACTGTAGTTTTGTTTGGGCCTTCCACCATTATGGATTAAATAAAATGTTGGTCATTAAATAGCTGCTTTATATTCTTATTTTGATCCAGATAATCCACATCAGTTTTCAAGGATGAACACATGAGGGCATAAAGGATGTAAATAAGAATGAATTTCGAAGTTCTTATTATTTCAGAGTCTGATAAAATGGTTGCCAAAATACTTGTTTAGGACTGTAGGTTTATACAGAAAAAGAATGTATGTAATTCTCTGTCAAAATTTGTTAGTCAGCCTGATCCTCTAATTGCATAAATAAGAAGAGGAACAAAACAGCAGAGTATTTACACTCCAATGTGTATATATCTTAAACGATTACTTGATTTTCTGTGAGCATCCTGTGAAAATTAAAGCACAGCTGTTGCATGATGAAATTATGGACAAAAAAAATATTTCCTGTAGTGGGAGCTGAAATCAGTCATTATTTGACAGAAAGAATCCATTGCCTCACTGATTTGTTCCCCTACACTTAATAGTACCCTTCTAATTTAAACCACTTCCAAGCAATAAATGTATGGATTGAATCCCAGTGAGTGCAAATTGAGTTGGTTCATCTGAATTCAAAGATATTTAAGTTTATGCAAATAGAAAATCAGTTTGTGATTCATCAGTTTAGTTTACATATGCAGGATGTACCTTCTTTCATCCCTAATAATGAGTTAAAGCCTTTTACATAATTTGCAAGTTTTCAAAGGTGACTGATCTTTGAAATAATTTCTAAATCAGAATTCAGGTACAAGAAGGAGGCAGACTGCATGTTCTCCAAGTGGTAATTCCTAGGTGAAGAGTGGGAAAACTTTAAAGACCACAAAATCAGACAAAGTTTCATGAACATTATGTCTCTTACTACTATTTACAACCATCCATATAGACAGTGCACATTGTTTAATAACAGATAAATGATCCAGGTTGCCCTGGGGCAGGAAATAGAATGACCTGTGATTTTGGTATCATTGCTTCTGCAGTCAAACAGCCCTGCCTCACACTTCATCCAGTGGGAAAAACAGGCTAGCTGAAGTAAGAATAATCAGGCAGAAAATGATAGGAGGAGGAAAAATCCAATCCGAGCTTCTGTTGGCTCAAGTCTTTAAGAAGAAATTGCACAGCTCATAAAGTTCCACAGGGAATCAATTAAAAAAAAATCAAGAAGCAAAGAAAATAAAATCCCACTGATAGAAAAAAGAAAAAGGATCTTCTTGGCTTTTATTTGTTTTCAGGTTTTGTGTTATTCTTTAATAAAGACCTGAGATTCAGAATTTTTATAGGGTTTCCAAGAGAGGAAAAATAAGCCTTGGGAACAAACCACTGAAGTTATACAACTGTGATAATTTCCTCTCCCTCTCAGCAATCTCTGGGGAAAATCATAGAAGGACAGACATAATAACCATCTCTCTTCTATTCTTACTTTCCATTGCTTTTTGGCTTGCTTTCCCCCAGATCCCTTTTAATGAGCTCTACCTTTGGCTAAGCTCCTATTGGAATGCACTTTTGATATTATTGTAGACTTAATCAAATATTATTTTTTTATTATGATTTTCACAGCGAACTCACCATTTGTCCAAAAGCTTGTTGCAATCCTGTATTTTTCTTGCCTATTTTTGTTAATAATTTCAGTAGGTTTTGATTAAGGATTTTGGGGAATAGGGAGGACAATAAAATTGAGGCTTTATCCTGATCTACAGTTCTGAAAAATGAGGGTGTCCTCCAAACACTCCAACAAGGAGAGAGGATTAGGCTCAGTTTTAGTTGCAGAAGAGCATTGCACATCCAGTTTGGTAAGTTTTGCTCAGGCAAAAAAGAAATTGGCTGAATGGTCATTGACAAAATATAGTTCTGTTTTATATGAATAATAATGTCACACCTTAAAAAATGTTATAATAATTTATGCATGGAATAGCACGGAAAGGCATAGACCAAGTATTTGGAAAATGCAGGGTTTAGTTTCTTTAATTCAATATTATAGGATGCAATTATTATTTCTCCTTCTTAGAATCATTTTTTTTCACAAACCAGAGTACAAATTCAGTACATGTTCCTCCTGCAGATTAAGTAAATTCTGATAGATTTGTAATGTTTACATTGAAATGGCTGAGATCAAATCCATCCAGAAAACAGTGAACTTGTCTACTACCTCATGCAGCACTCACAGAAAATGTGAACCTTGGTTATGTTCTCTCTCATTTTCTAGCAGTGTGGAATACATTTGTAATTGCAGAAATCCCCAGGACAGAGTAGAAACGGGATCTTTCTAATCCCAGAAGTCAGATTTTTTTTCCATTCTGCAGAAAATCCAATGGGCTAAATACACAAAGCATATAAATACATATCTTTAATAATACAAAATTTATAAATGCATGGATTTTATAAATACATAAACCAATATATTAATAAAATATAAAATACTATATAACAAAACTAGCTGTATGCATATATATAATATTTTTATATATAAAATACATAAAGAAAAAATCTAAATATACATAATACTGAAAAGAATATGAAAATACCAGGAGGAACATATTCATGCATGGTGGCTAGGTGCATATTGTGTGCGAAGGACATATGGCAGCGCAATAAAAAAAAGAGCTAACAGACTTTGTCTACTTGGTAAAATGAGCATTTTCTATCTCCTCTCACAGCCAATTCTTGGGATATATTTTTGCATTTATCTTTCTCCTTCTGAAGTCAAGCTTTTTCTGTCCTGAAGCTCTAAACCAGTACAGGGAATATAAACTGAAATAATGACAAAGGGTTAAAAATTCAGATTTTAATATATTTTGACATGATTATAACATTTATTACACTAGAATGTAATGCATAATGAATTATAATTGATGATTTAATAGGTTTTGTTTTATTGAAGTGATGGATGGAATAATATCCTTCCTAGATACTGCTTTAGTGTGACAATTATATATTCTTTTTAATATGTTGCTCTGTACTTCTAAAATATTGGAAAGATTGGAAAAGCATCAGAGAAAATAGATCCTGTAAATAAGGTAATGACTTGAGTAAGGCAGAAAGAGGAGGTGTAGAGCTAAATTTGGTTTAGGTGAACGTAAACAAGGAAATGATCAGGACATGAGGGATTGCTGTGCACAGAGACATTTCTGTGTGTTGTTAGCACAGTTGTAAAGATTTTGAGTTTACAATGCTGACATCACTTCTCTTTCTGCTCAGTTTCAAAGCACAGCCTTGAAGTGAAGCCAGTGCCTTCTTTTGGTTTGGGACAGCTCCAGTGACTGACATTTGTGACAGCATCTCACTGTTTGCATTGCACTGGAACCCCTCCATCCCAGGAGACTCCACTCCAGTGCTTCCCACTGCTCATTCATTCATTAAAAAGGATGTGTACAACTTCAACGTCAAGGAAGCTTGCATTAGCAATTAATGGAAAAAATCAATTAGATTTTAGGTAGATTAAAAGTCTTCTAATGACAAGTCCATGGAATGACATGCTTGGATTAATCATTATCAATAAAAGAGCTGCATTTGTGCCATCAGTTTGTGGTAATGTGATCTTACTATGTAGTTATAAACAAATTGTGACAATGGGTCCTGTTCCATTAATAGGGAATAAATGTTTGGTTTTTCAAATGGATACTGGAAAAATACTCAGAAAAAAATAATAAAACAAATAAAATAATAAATGATACATAAAACTAATAAATAAATAATTGATTACTTAAACTAAGCATTTTTCCTAAGCATATTTTGTCTGCTGTCGTGGAATGAAGCTGAAACCTTCTGAACCTTTTTGAAACCAATTATCTACAGAATTTTTAGCTTTAGGAAGAGATATATAAATATGGATAAGGACTCACCTTCAAAATTCAAATGTCTGCATGATACAGGAAAGAATATTTGGTATGAAAACTGAATCTCACACTTATCAGAGACACATTGTCCTAAGCAGCTCTATCCTCCTTGGCAGTGTCATTTAAAGCAAGTTATTCAACCTTCTTTATAGCCCTGTAATGATCACAATTCCCGCAGGAATGACCAAAACTTAAAGCAAATTATTGAGGGACTGACCAAATGTCTTCTAAAAACTGACAGGTTTGAAGTAACAACGTGCTCTTTTGGAATGCCAGTGTTTGACCACACTCTCGGTGGCATTTGTACAGTCCTTTTCAACTGACACCATCCTGTGATTTTGTGACACACATGTCCCTAGCCGCGGTGAGGAGAGGTGGGGAAGTTGGGCTCTGGTCTTTAGAGGTCCGTCCTTCCTTCCTTCCTTCCTTCCTTCCTTCCTTCCTTCCTTCCTTCCTTCCTTCCTTCCTTCCTTCCTTCCTTATCTTTTGCATTTGTGAGTCATCACAAATTCCACTGTAAAATATCCTGTTTTCTCACATAAAATCCTGGTTTTATGTTCCTTTATTTTGTTTTATCATGGTCTCAATCACAGACAATGACATAGTCCTGCAGCTCTTATATTTGAAAGATATACAATAAAAATTCATATTATAAAGATCCTCAGTTTTCAACCTGTCAGTTGAAAGGAGAAAGGGGAAGAAATGTAGCTACAGGTCTTGTATATAGATGTGCTATTTATGAAAATCCTCAGAGTGTTTTGTTCTTATCATTGCAACAAAAGAGACACAGGAAGGAAATTGTATTCTATCTATAGATTTCAGCCTCTGAGCTAGAAATATTCCAGCTAGGTATTACTGTGCTTCTTAGCTTAATTGTGTTCTCCCTCAGAAATTTTTGACTTACAGCTGTGTTTGGTTTGTCAAGCAGCATCATTTCTACAGGGTGTATACAGGTGAATATTGGCCTTGAGGTACTTGCATTTAGTGAATTAGAATAAATCTCTGGTTTTTAGCTTATTTCTCCATTCACAAACATCTTCAGGTAAATTCCTTCCCTTTAATCCCATCTCTACCAAATTCCTCAAAGTGGAATTTATGAAGAGTGTCAACAGTGAGCGACAGGAGCAAGAATTGTTTCTATTTTATATACTAAAATTGTAATAATTGCTGCCCTTTCATCATTCCTGAAGTCCACTGAGCATCAGGAAGAGTAGTATGGCAGGAGATTACTGAAAAAGAGTTTTTTGTGAAAAAGCTGTGCAGCCCACATTGCATTGTTTTGGTGTTCCTAATAAGACAATCAATCTTTCTACAGAGAGTCCATTGGGGAGGTCATGAAGGATTCTGGTATGAGTCCATCCCCCAATGGTACTGAGAAATATGCATTTTTAAACACCCTTTTTAGGCTTGTTTTTTCCCTATACATTGCATGTTTTGGCAGGTATTTATGCTGACACCTAGAATCTGTGCACAGATGCATTGAAATTATTAAGTGGGTAGAAATAATTCTATTTGGATTACTTTTCCTGCTATCAAAAGGCAGCAGCATCTACCACCAGGTCAAGGACATATTAGTGTTTGGTTCCAGGTATCTTTATCTGAATGTACAGGGTGTAAAGGCTTTTGAGAAGAGAGGCTGTTGGTCCTCTTATTTGTTTCCATGGTAATGAATTTAGGAAACACAACACTTCACTTTAAGAAAAAGTGCTTTCTATGATTTTGAAATAAACATTGACATCTATTTTATTTCAAATTTATACTTTTATAAGCTCTAATATTAACTTGCATTTGCAGGGAAATTGATTTGGACGTGTGGAACAGTAAGGTTTCTTTCAAAAAGGAACAATGGAATTTCTTGTATGTCCTAAAGGCACCTTAACAGCTCATGGAACAACACAAAATTATAGTAAGGCAGTAAATGAACTAGTCCTTTGTCATGCTGTTTCTGAAAAAGCTAACACTGCAAGCACTGAAAGTTATATCTTAGTGCCATCCCTCCCCACCATAAATTTGCTTATGTCTTTAAAAATGCAATTTACCTCAGAAATGTCTAAACCATCTCCTTGTTGTCAAAGAAGTCTGACAACACCTTATGGGCTTTTATTAAATCAACACATTTTGTGGGAAATAAAACTAGTGTTTCATTGAAATTTCCTTCTGACAGTGATTTGCAAGGTTTGGAGATTTTTAAGTAGTCTGTCTTCTTGTTACGGTTTTAAATCCAGCTGGAAATTAAACACCACACAGCCACCCACTCAACCCTTCTTCTCTCCCTCCCTGCCCCCATGGAAAGGGGAGGAGAATCAAAGGAAAACTTGTATGTTGAGATAAGAACAGTTTAATAATGGAAAGTTAAGTATAATACAATAATAATGGTAAATTAGTAATAGTAATTAGTAATAATAATAGTCATTAATAATAATAGTAATAGTAATTCGTAACAGTAATTTGTAATGGTAATAGTAATACAGTAATATAGTAATACATTAATAATAATAGTAATAGTAAATGAAAACCAAGTGTTGCATAAGACTCACCACCTGCTCACCACCTTCTGATCAGTGCCAGACCTGAACCCAGACTGGCCCTTCTGGATATCTTCCCCAGTTTATAGACTGGCCATGACATTCCATGGGCTGGAAGATCCCTTTTTTGGCCAATATTTGGGTCACCTGTCTCCTGAATCCTCCCCGTTTCCTCTGTGAACCTCCTCAGTGGAGGAGGAGACAAGGAAAAAAGTCCTTGACTTAGGATGAACACAACTTAGCAAAAACTGAGTTATCACCACCATTCTCATCCTGAATCCAAACCACAGCACTGGAACAGCTACTGAGAAGAATTCAACTCTATCCCAGCTGAATCCAGGACACTTCTGCAGAAGCATGGGGAAGTCAGTGTGTCATTGATTGATTCTTCCTGGAGCTCTCAGCCATTACCTTAATTCCCAAAGAGCTTTAGACATTCCACAGACCACTTTTGAAGAGAAGCTCTTCAACTGGACTTTTATAGAATCATGGAATCGTTAAGGTTGGAGAAGGTCTTTAGGACTATCAAAATCAACCATCAGCCCAGCATCACCACCATGATCTGCACGAAACTCTGTCCTCAGCTGCCACATCCACACATTTTCGGAATATTTCCAGGGATGGTGTCTCCACCACTGCCCTGGGCCATGTGTAACAATGCTTTATAACCCCTCCTAAACCTCCCCTGGCACAATTTGAGGCCATTCCCTCTCATCCTGTCCCTGTTTCCTGGGAGCAGACCCAAACCCACACTGCACTTTTCTGTCAGAGAGTTGTGCAGAGCCAGAAGGTCCCCCCTGATCCTCATTTTCTCCAGGCTGAGCCCCTTTCCCAGCTCCCTCAGCTGCTCCTGGTGCTCCAGCCCCTTCCCCAGCCCCATTCCATTTCCTGGACACTCTCCACTCTAAACCAAATCAAATTTACACTTACATGCACAAAAGACAAAGGAAAATTATACTCTTTCTTCCCGGTAGTAGAGTTCAAAAACTACTTCAAAAGCCAGAAATATCTCTTTTAACAATACCTATACTTTTATCCCCTTCTGTGTAAAAATTTCATAGGCTGGAGGAGTGAATTAATCTAGCTATTTTTTTATTACGTATTATATTCAAGATATTTTCGTCAACGCATGTAAGAGAAACACCCACCCCTCATTAATCATTAGATTTTATCCATGCCATATCTAACCTAAATCCTGCATCTTCTTCATTCTTTGTTACTATTCAACATCCCAGATGCCTCAAATCTTATTTATTCCATCATTTTAAAGCACTGATATGTCTTATCCCTATTTAGATTGTTCGCCTTTGATCAATCCTTATCTGAAGCAACTAGATTCAATTCTTCTAATAAGAGGGCACTTTTAGAGTATTTTAAATTGTAGAAGGATGGCTACAATAGCCAGAAAACACCTTGTTTTGGCAAGACCACTCTGCATTTTCCTTGGGACTACTCTGGAACAGCTACAGTGGAAAGAAATGGATGAGTTTCTTACTCAGATTTTAGCCAGATTCTGCAATAGTTGGTTTTTGTTCCCCAGCTATTCTGTAGTTGCATCATATCTGTGTAAAACTCCGGTATATGGAATTTTTTTATGATGGAATGTTTACTTACTTTTACATGAAGATATTGG
Organism: Sialia sialis; assembly: GCA_009812075.1. Classification (NCBI taxonomy): domain Eukaryota; kingdom Metazoa; phylum Chordata; class Aves; order Passeriformes; family Turdidae; genus Sialia; species Sialia sialis. The sequence continues at coordinate 4,608,499 of VRYO01001717.1, read as the reverse complement.
TTATGAAAAGCTAAAAATCAGAGGTTCACAGCCTAGGCATTGTTCCTGAAAGGGGTTTCAACTGTCCTGAAATTGTTGTTCCTATAGTAGTGGGGTTATTAGTACTATAATTAATAATAAATGGCCAGAAATCTTCAGTGACCTTGCTGTATGCATTTGGAGAATAATAAACTTCCTACAGCAGCAATTAGCCCAAGCTTGTCAATGCTGACCTGCAGGAAAACAGCTTAAGCTCATAAAAATGAGTTGATCAGGACAATTTCACCATCAGGGCACGGGTTTTCCTGGGACACAGATAGGGAAACAAGCATAAATCTTTCAATCCAAATTATACTGAAAGGCAATTTGGTTTTCTTTTCAAAATACCTCAGGCTTCACCACGTATGAGGCTACATATTCAGAATCACTTTGGCTGTTGTTCTCAGATATTCAGTGAGGCAGAAGGCCAGCTCTGACAAAAATCATGATGGAAATAAGACATGGAAGATTCAGTTTGAAAGAAGGAAGGGTACAAACCAAGGAGGAATTAGAGTTACAGGACAGTATTGTAGATGTTTTTTTAAAAGACACGATTATTCCTTTTTATTATTAAAATTTTTAATTTACTTTTCTGATAAAACTTACATGGAGTTCTAAAAGAATGCAGTCTTTATTGGCCTTTAACTAGGTTTTACCTCTCCTTTTCTGCCACAAGATCAACCTTACAGAAAGCAAAAGCTTCTCTTATTCACTTCTTGCAGCTGTTCATAGAGAACTACTGCATGACTGGATTTTTCCTCCATAAATACATATATTTGTCTTGAAACTCATAAGGAGGATTTAACACCTTAGCAGTATTTTCAAGTAAACAGTCCTTTGAGACCAATGGAGGGGGAAAGGATTGTCAACGTCGACTACTATTAAATATGCAAAGTGAGCCTGCATTTGATGGATTGCTAAGGGGTAAAAAATAAAAAGTACAGACCTCTTGTGTGTCCTGGTAAAATGTTACAGCAATAGAGCTGAACGAGCTGGTGATAAGGAGATAGTGCAATAATGCTTGCAGGCCTGTCCAGAAAAGTAAGTAGCAAGGTGATAAGACCCCTGAAAGAACTGACTTGTAAACAATAACTTAGGAGAGTGCTGGAGATCAGAGATCCAAACCACCAGGCTCCTTAAAAACGAGCTTACATTGATGCAACTTACAGCTCCATCCTTACACCAAGTATGTGAACATCCTTACAGTGACTCTATGAACACTGTAACTAAGTTTGACTTGTAAATGTGGATAATTTTAGAAATAAAAAAGTTTAATTACCACGTATAAACATAAGTTACAGTAATTTCACAATTATAAGCCGCACCTGATTATAAACCGCACCTGAATATAAGCCGCACTACTGGGGTAGGCTGGATTCTTCAATGAAAACGGTGCAGCTCATAATCGTGAAATTACTGTATATGTGGAACTAATGACACAACCAGAAAATCTGTCCTAAAATCCCTTGCTGGACATTTAGGACTTTCCATGTGGCATCACAGTTCTATCAGCTAATGAAAATTCAACACTCATTTAGATCATTGTACAAAGGGATGAATGCATTTCAGAGACATATTTCCTTTTAAATTTCTCTCTGTCTTTTTTGCTGACATTCTACTTCTGTTCTCAGTTCATGTTTAAGCAGTATTTGACAACATCAAACAGAGCCTTTTGCTCCTATCGTTATCATGGCCATTGTTATGTAAAATTGTCTGTACAAAAGTTTTTTTTATTTTTGCCCTCAAAAAATGTACTTTAACATTATTATTTTTCTTTTGAATTCGACTCTTTAAAAAAAAATCAGAGACCAGATAACATACTTGAACAATTACCTTTCTTATTGTGTCTTTGAAGCCTCAGTTATTATTTGAATATATTTTCCCTGTAAATCTGCCTTCTCCTTACCAACGGATCTAATGAATAGAACATCAAAGTATATTTTATCATTCCCATGGTGGCTGGTGTTTGGATTCATATAGGTTTGCACGTGTAAATTTTTGTATGGCGTTTTATGCCAGAACTAATATAAGTAGTTTCAGAAATAAAACTTTTCTTCTGGAATGTTATGGTCTCTGAGCTGATAGATATTTTGAAAGTACCATACAAACTGGAAATTATCTTGAGAAAAATAGAAATTCATCTTCCTCTTAATATGGTGTATCTACTGTCTGCAGAACAATTTATGTTTAGTAGATTTTACAGTTTTAATTGTCTTAATCTAGATTATCAGGTTTGACTGTGCCCTTATACATGAGGAAAATGTTTTAGATGTCACAAGGACCTCTTGTTACTTGATCTTTGTTTTTTTTCATATATATTAAATGGGCAACATTTTGCAGGTCTGGTCCTCAAATCCACATGGCCTTGTGTCACCAAACACTCACCTGAGGGAATTCTTATTGACTGCAAATTGAGATTAAATTAGGAAGAAGCCTACCATTCTTGTCCAGGGTACCTTGATGAGAATTCTTCATAGCTGTGATTTCTTGGAGAATGACATAGCAATAAATTGTGATTTGATTGTGTACACAGAAAGATAGAAATATTTTTCTTCTTAAAATTAGTTGTGGGTTGTGCTTTGTATTCCTGGGGCCCCCGGTTCAATTATGAGCTACAAAACATGCAAAACTTTGTCTTTTCTGTCTGTTCAGTTCCTTAGAACTAAGTTATTATGCACAACAATAAAAATGCAATGGCAAGCTGCGTCATAGGAGACACAACAATTCTCAGTGTTGCTTCAATTTGCATCTCAAGGCTGGCTAGAAGTTAAAAAACTAAGATTGCAATGCAAAAAAGTCGGTTGGATATTCACTTTTATTTAACATCAGGAAGAAGATCTCTTCTGAATTAAAATTTTGTTTCTACACAGTAAACTTTGCAGACCTGTATAAAAGGGAGTTTGTGCCTTCTGTGGTATGAATATTTACAAGCTGCCTAAGCAGTTTTAAGAGGCTTTCCACCCTTGTGAAGGGTTTTGTATCTTAAAACTGATTTGTATTGACTCTGATGAAAGACCTACCAGAAGTCAATGTAATATGATGCAAGCAATATATCCCAAAATCAAACAGTTTGGTTAATGACTCCTCCTGAATAAAACCATTTTTCTTGACAGAAATATTCAGAATATTCACAGTGAAAAAGTAGAACTTATATTTATAGGCAGAAAAAAATTCAGAAGACATAAATTATGCATTTAAACAGGTATGCTTCCAAAAGTGCTCAGTTCTGGAGAATCTAACAGAGAGTGATGCTGTGGAGAGATTTAAGAAACTCTATTTCTATGGATCTCCTGGGAAATTTTCAGCTGTATCTCCAACTACCAATAAAACTAGTTGTCTTGACATGTTTAAAATTTTTGGAGATAGATCGTATTGATAAATTGCACAAAGATTTAAGTGTATTCTGTTCTCCAGATCTCCTGCCAGTTCTGGCTCAGAGCAGCACCTTCAGATTTCTACCATCTGATATGATGATATGCAAGTCATGTAAGCTGAAATAATTGAAAAAATTCTCAGCTAAACTTGACCCTATCAACTGATGGTTCCATTTCCTCACACAGATTACAACCACTATCATATTTGAGTAAATTGTTCACTGAATGAACCATTTTAAATGAAACATTTTACTTTCACTATTACTTTAATGCATCTTTTTATACCTAGCCAGGGTTATATATTACTAATTGCTTGACCCAACACTGCCAACTATATTATTATATACTGGAAGCATATAGCTTTCCTTAATTCTTTCCAATTATTTATAATATATGATAGGTGATGAAAATCGCTAAAAGGCAAATCTCAATGAAAATTTTAAGACAGCAATTTGGATAATTCTGAAATTAAGCACTGGAGGTGTTTATCTGGCTAAGTGATGTCCTAGAACCACCTTCAAGTCAGCCTGGACAGGAATAAAATAAAAAAGAGCAAAATCTCTATTTATATCATCAATCTAATAACAGAATCATAGAATAGTTGAAGTTGGAAGGGGCATTTGAAGATCACCTACCCCTGCTCAGAGTAGAGTCAGCTGAATTCCACTGCCCAGAACTTTGTCTGGCCAGGGTTTAAGTGTCTCCAAGAATGGCATTTGATGGAACAACCTTTATAATGCACAAGTCCATTCTCCATCTGAGTGTTGGAGGTGGTTAATTATCCCATTTTCCTTAGAAAAACGTAGATGAATAAGGTTTGGTACATAAGATTAACTTTAGTACACATTCACATGAAGGCAACACCTAATTAAACTTCCAGTAAGTTCAGCATGAACCACAGTATCATAAAAGACAGGACAAAACAGAGCAGCAGTCTGAATTGAAAGGAAAGAAGGTCTCTGGATAAAAATAACTCTCCTGGTCAGTAACACACATAACTTTATGTGAAACTCTGTGCTGAGAAGCTGCACAGTTGACACAGCCTTATTGTTCTCCCTTTATCATACAGCATGTTGGACATAATGAAGTAGATCAGTGTGGACTGTAATTGCTTACCTAATTTCTGAATAAAAGATCAAATGCCACTGTAGATAAATGGGTAAATTTTTGATTTTTTCTGACTTCAGCTCTGTGAACAGGTCACAATGTTCCTATCACAGATTTCTCTTCTGAGGCTTGGGGAATACTGCATTCTGATTATACATCTGACATGGTCCTTAAACAAAATAATATTTGTTTCTTTTCCACCTTCTCTGCATTCTTTATGAAACAAACAAAAAAAATAAAGGCCACCAAAAATTGCTTTCTTTTCTTTTTTTTTTTTTTACAGATGCTGACGGGGTTTTATTATATTAGACAATCATCACCTTCTCTGGTAAGTGATGCTTTGTACATTTCCAAATTCTAGGAGGTTTCAAAAGACTTAGATGAAGACGAAAGAGGGAAGGGAAAGGGAAAGGGAGAGGGAGAGGGAAAGGGAAAGGGAAAGGGAAAGGGAAAGGGAAAGGGAAAGGGAAAGGGAAAGGGAGAGGGAAAGGAAAAGGGAAATGAATTTTTTGTTGGTAAATTATAGAATGAAAAACTTCTTTCAGTATTTCTGACCTTATTTCCAATTAACGACAATTCACTTAGAGCTCCTATGACATTCTTAGGTAAAAAATAATTACTCGTAGAATACCTGATTTTTCTCACAGTTGAACTTTTTTATTGTATGAATAAAAGAATTGAAAGAATAAGGCAAGTTCAAATTCCACAATATGAGAGAATGAAGGAGCAGAACCATTCATCCAAACAGATGGACATTTTTTCCTCATTACAGCTCCCATCGAATTGTCCTGATTGCAATTAATAAAAAAAGAATAAATGGGGAAGTTACCAGGCAGATATATATATCACTTGATTTTTGAAGCACTATGCCAATTTACACAACTTGTAATTACTAATACCAACAGATGAGGAGGAGTCTTGAAAACAATATTTTCTTCTGCACTACTTTAAAAAAATTCCAAATTCTTCTCTGCTGTGCATAGTGCATTTGAAGAAATTAATGGAATACAGTAGTTGACATTACATGTCACTGAATAACTGCTTGTCAGCTCAGCCACCCAAAACCAAAATTCAAGGTATTGGCATTATTGCCAAAATTTAAGGTACTTTAAATAGTTATTTACAGCTACAATTTCATCTGGTGAACTGAGTTAACTATCTCACTAACATTTAATATTGTGCTTGTTTGCAGTTTTCTGTCCCCCGCTGAGATCCTGCTTTACTTGGAACTTAAACTGACCTTTTCTGAAGAGCAAGTGAGGCATGCTCCTCCTTCTGGTGGTTTAGTATAGCAATTGTTTTTGTAAGAACAATGAGAACATCGCTTGTTAGTTCATGCGTAATCCAGAATTTTAAATATTTTTTATTTTGTTTCCTGTTGATACTGGCAAATCCATCCATCCTCCATTATTTTTCAGCCTTTTTTCATGCAAACATTCCTAATCATTAGGGAAATAATTTGTTTGTACACAAACGTGCAACGAGCAGGCTGTGTCCCATTCCTACTGCTTAATATTCCCATAAAGTTTAGACTAAAGATGGGAGCATTAGAGTGGAATGGGAGAGGGAGAGGAGAAGCATTCAGTCCCTAGCAATGTATTCACACATTGATCTTTTCTTTGATATGTCATGCAGAACTTCAGCAATAACTGGATTTATTTTTGCAATAAAAAACTGGCAATAGCATGAAAAATGTTTTTTAGTCACTGCTATTGAAATAGAAATAGTCACATCAGAATGGTTAGTGTGAGTGTATGCCATGAGTAGGGATTACAAGAAGGAATCAGCCAATTCCCCAAAGAATTCTGGCTCATTTAAAGGAGTCATTTAGCAACAAATTCCTTACATGAAAAGCTACAGAACCCATTTTTCTTTTACAAGAATGGGAATTTAAGCAAGGATTATTTCTGTCTGCTTTGCCTTTGACATACCAGTCTCTCAGAGAGGATATAGATTAGAAACTGGGCAGCCCCCAGCACCATGGTGTCCTCAAGGGCCTCTCATAGCAAGAATTGTGTATCTTACCACTCTGCATTAAAAATGGGAAACTGAGGTATGCACCTGACAACCATTATTCTGTAGAGGGGATAATAATAGACTGGGAACATGTACTTAAGCTAAATACAGGGTTTTCTCCTGTATATAGAAATCTAAGTTTCTCTTGCACTACTTTCAACTTGATGCCATAGAATTTAAATGTTTTCTAGAAAATATACACATTTGTTATTTACGGCACCATATTTTTTTAAACTCAGTTTAGTTCTACAAACCTTTCTTTAATCTCAGGTCAACAGTACCCTTCCCTTTAAAAAAAAAAATACTGTTAATTTTGCACTTATAATTACAGAAGAAGAGATCAAGAATTATCTTCAGGAGAATAACCCTTGACTTTTGTCTACCTGCATGATTGCATTAAGTTCTGATGAATGAAACTAAATTCTCTCGTGAATGTGGTTTTTGGGGGTTTTTTCATAGTGCTTATTCACCCTTTCATCCATAATGAATCCTGTGAAGTTGGGCAAGGGGGAATTCCCTGAGAAACCACCCCAGGAACCAGAACATGCAAAGGACCTTCCTCCTGGAAAACAACTTGGCAGGAAAGGACATGGGGGTCTGTGTTGGGTTGCAATACAGGATGTGCCCAGCAGTTTGTATTCTATCACCATCTGTTAAAACCAGGTGGGGCAGTGTCCTTTAGCTTTTCATAACCCATCCTTCCTGCAGGAGATATCTCCTGTTAATGGCCATTGAGTCCCACTGTGGGACTGATAAAATTACATCATCCCATGGGGAGATGCTTCACCCAGGGGGAGGAGCCAAGCATTTCCTACCCAGATAAAATCTGAGATTTTGGGACACCAAGGTAGCCGTTTTTCCACCGGATTCCAGAGGAAAACTGGACTTCTCCACATCATCACTAGACCTTTGGAGGAAAACTGCACCTTCTGCAGGAGCACTGCTCCAACTGAACCACATCTGTGACTGCAGGAGGATGCAGCCACCATTTAATGGCACTGCTACCAACACCCTGACTGACTGATGGGGTGTCAGCTTGGATTCTGACTGTGTCAGTGTTTGGGGTTTGTTTCTTTGTAGTACTGTATTTCCATTTTAATTTTCCTAGTAAAGAACTGTTATTCTTATTCCCCTATCTTTGCCTGAGAGCCCCTTGATTTCAAAATTATAATAATTTGGAGGGAGGGGGTTTACATTCTCCATTTCAAAGAGGGGCTCCTGCCTTTCTTAGCAGACCCCTGTCCTCCAAGCTAGGACAGAGTCCTAGTGGGCACCACGTTGACTGCAATGTGTCCTTGCAGTTAAGAAAATAATACAAACAATTGTTATGAATAACCTCATTATATTATTTATACAACAAACTTCAGCCCGCTGTAAAAAAATAATCCTACCAAAAATAATCCCTAACTAGGAAGTAAAGTACTAAAGACTTTGGATTTAAGGTGTCTCTTGCCAATTTACATAAAACATAAGGTGGACATATACAGGAGATAAAAGATAATATGGTCTAATTCTCAATACATAGAAAGAATGAAAAGATAAAGAAAATTTATATGGACCAAAAATTTAACATAAGAGGTCTGAATCCAGGCTGTGTGAGCTTAAAATCAAAAGAAATGCTTCCAAGAAAATAAAATCTTATGGAAGGTCTCTGAAAATGTGCATATCCCTGGCAAAATCACACCAGCTGCTGCACTGTAAATACAGTTAAGACACCCCTTAGGATTAGAAACAAGGCTTTAATTGGGAGAGCCAATTAGAGCAAGGCAAAGAACCCCTTTCCTGAGTCTGAATGCTTTTAACAACTGCTCCTGTTTCATTTCCTTCAGGAGATCAGAAACTTCTAGTGCAGACCTGTAAAAATTAAATGGTCTTTATCTCAATGAACAGAAGACTTTGATACATTAGTAGACTCTGTATTACTTCCCACTATTAGATGTGCTTTCCTTGCTATGAAAACCTTGTGGTTGTGAAACCACTGACATTCTTGTCTTTTTATCAAGCTTGGGTGTACCAATGGATTTGGTGCAGTGATGACAGTTCCCACAGTACAACACTGGAGGTTGTATACACAGACATAACCTTAGTACAAGATTCACTGCTCTCCAAGTTCATTTAAAATTTGAATGTGCTGGAATCATTGGATCTTCTTTCATATTAGTGTTTGGGTTTACCAATTAATTTCTTTTTGGAGATTTATACACAATAGTGACTCATGGACAGAAGTCAATGTAATCCATTTTTATTTCAAAGATAGAAAAAAGGAATTAATTTGGTTAACAGAACCACCTATTTTGTCTTTGTTTTGATTCTATATTATGCTTTTTGCTGACATTTTAAAATAGTATAATTACCACGATATCAATAAGTTATTAAAAATTCATTGATCATTTTCTCCCAATGTTGCCTATCTGCCTGTTCAAATAAAAGCAAGTTATTTGCAGTCAGTATGAATACCTATGTGATATTTTTTGTAATAGTTTACATATAGATTAGCAGGATTTCTCTCCTGGAAAGTTTCAGGAGCAGATGGGTTCAAGGCCTCCACAAGGGTCTCAGTGAATCGGGTTCAGCCCCCATTAAACTGCCCAGCAGACACTAATGCTGTGGCACTAGCAAGAATTTTGATTATTCTTGGTAAAATTATTTTTATTAACACTGTGAGTCTTCCACATTATCTGTCAGATATGTCCATGCAGGATTTCTGACTGCCTATTCATGAAAATAGTTCTATAGTGTGTGTTAAACTAGTATTGTTCCTAATCTGTGTTTAACATCACAATCAAAAAAAAAAAAAAAAAAAAAAACCCACCCTAGGACATTTTTAGTAACACCTCAGAAAAATACAGTGTTTCCCATCTCAGGTATAATATGAATATATTCCATCTCCTCTGTAGAAAAAAACTGTGCATATCTAACAGAATTTTATAGTTTCACATGGTCTAAGGCTCAAAAATACTAGAAGCAGTCCTTTACATTTTTTTCACTCAAATAATACTTCTATCATTCCAAAAACTCTTTAAGAGAAATATGAAAGCAAATGCCTTGCTCACTCATCATTTAAGCATTGAAAAGTACATTTTGAAATACTTTTTTTGAAGGGACTGCTCCATTCTCAAATTCACATCAGTATCTACAAAACGTAAAACTCCTTGAATTGCCACATATGATTGTCTAACATGTTTTGGCCACACGGAGATGAACATAGATAACATTTTTTTTCAACTTCTTATGGCTAAAAAATTTACAGAGACAAAAAGGAATTAATCTCAGACTCTCAGATGCTCCTGCCAGAACTCACAAGTGCAGAAACATCTGAAAATGAAAAATCATGGATTGGAAGAGTGAGCTAAATTGTTTCCAAGACTTAAAAGTAATTATTTAAAACAAATAAATCCCAAAACCAAACTCCCCAAAATACTAAATCCTAAAGCTCTGTTTCATATTTGCAAAAAAACCCCTAAAGGTAGCATTATTTTATATAATTTCTTCTTCCTTATGAAGTGGTTTGAAAAATTAGTATATGTGATTACACTAAGCATGATTTTAAAATGCTGTTTAACAGTTTTGAGACTGTGTGCATTTCCTATGGAATACAAATATCTTGTGTGTATACCTTGAAATAAATTTTACAAAACAACCTTGCCTTAACAAGAGTTTAATAATAAAAAGTGTATCTCACAGCACATCCTTAGAGCTAAAATCCTAAAACCCTGACTGCTGCCATTTTATACCAACAAATTAAACAGGTCACTGGAAAAGGGATGGAATGCTCCTGCAGAAGGGGTATGGGACACAGTACAATATATGGTGAGCAGAATTTTGGAAAGACTTGCAGCGGGATGTTTAGAGGAGGAACACAAGGTAGAGGAAGGAAGTGACCGGGGAAGGTTAAAGCCTGTGTGGCAAAATAACAACAGCAACTCTCAGAAGATTTCCAGTTTTGCCTTCATGACACAGAGATGCAGGGAGGAACTCATCAGTGCTGGATATCTCTGTCCTCTCTCATCATCACCTTTTAGACAGCTGCTCTTCTGTCTCCCTCACAATGCTCTGTTATGTCAAAACCTAAATTTTAACCAAACTCCCACATGTTAACGGCGAGCAGCTGCTTCAAAAGTGAGATAATTCTTTGATGACAGGTCAGAAATAGATGCAGCTCTGAGATCTTGGTGGAGAGGGTTTTACCTCCTGTGTATGAGAAACTCCAAGAATGGGAGAAAATCCTTTTGCCCCTGAGACTTTGCCTCCACAGAATGATTCCAATGGGGTGAACAGCAGGGCGTGGAAGGAGATGAGGTCTAAAATCCCTTCCCACCCAAACACCCTGTGTTGCTCTGTGAATGTGCCAGTGACAGGAGATGCTTTCTACCTCTACAGGTGAATTATCAGTTACATATTCCCACTCAGATCAGTCGTTTGTGAGCCAGGGCAGCAGCACTGGTGTCACCAAACAGGAATTACAGGAGCCCATGACCACCTTGTGCAGGGACATCCCCCTGAGCTGAGGCTGCCTCTGGGCAACAACACTAATACAGAAACAAAAATGCTGTTCAATACAGCACCTGGATGTGTGCCCAAGCCAGGTAACAGCCAAATAACTCTGCTCACCTCAGGGTAGTGCTTAAGCTGTCAAGATAATTGTGCATTGCAAAAAAATCATAAAATCACTGAAAGGTTTGAGATGGAAGTGCTCTGGCAGCAGAAATGGAATTTGGTATGAATTTCAGGGCTCAAGAGACCAGAATTTCATTGATCTTGGCCAGTTTTTCAACCACTGGCCAAAAAAGGGAACCAGAATGCCTCTCCTCTTTTCATTCATGCAGTAGTTTGCCCTGTTCCCAGTTCCCAGAGATTTCCCAGCAAGAACATAATCTGTGAGGTCTCCTACTCATTAGTGCTGGGTCTCACATGGACCTACAAGTGCACTCTTCCTTTTTTCTGCTGCTTTAAACCCCTGCAGCCTTAGATACTGGTGTTGATGGAATTGCTGAAGAGGCATCACAGAGGGTCTGGGGGAGAGAAAAGGCTCTTGATTATTTTTTCTGAATGATGGCAGAGAGGCACACAGGCTCTTTTCTCAAAGCAGAAACCTGGGGTGAGGAGGGAAATTTCAGCAAAACAGAGAAAAAGTTTCATGCCTGGATGAAAGACTGGGGATAAACTAAGGAAAAGTTCCATCGCACAAACAAGGTTACCTTGTAGTTATTTCCTACATTATTATTTATTATTTTGCCATGAAACTCTGCCTTGGAGTCCTGTTGCAATGTGTTCCCACTTCATGTGAGTAACAACAGCCCTTTTAGATAAGTTTCACAGCTCAGAACTTTCTCATCCAGAAGTTTAGAGTACTTTGTGTCCTGCAGGATGTTGGAGCAGATGTGTGTCACTTTGCTATGCCAAGCACCCACTTTCTAGATTTGTTTTGCATGTAAATAGAAAAGGAAAAGTTTTGAACGGAAAATTAAATAGATTTTTATCAGCAATGATTCGTAAATGGCTAATTAGGTATATTTTTTCTTGCATGATTAATTAACAATGCAAATCAAGAAATTAACCCAGCTGAAGCACAGATGACTGAACCAGTTGCACAACACTGTATATTGAGTTTTCTTGTCTGAATTTTCTTCCATTGGAATTAACTCCATTTATGGAACTAATGCAAAAGCAGTGCACCACTCTTATTCTGAAAATAAGACTTAAATCTGCAAAGGAGCCTTTCTTGTATTTTGATATGAGGTTTTACACACCTTATGCAATATTGTATAACGTCAGGTTCCTCCATTTGAAGGGCAACTATTTATTAATTGTGAAAAAAAGAAAATAAAAAGGAAAAATATCAAAATAAAATTTAGCAGCTGAAAAAGTTCGAAATTTTTGCAGATATAAACCCCCTTCATACAGTTTGAAAATAGATGCAATACTTTCATGAACACAAACTACCAACATCCAGAAACTGTGACATTGGTAACTCTGTCATATGAGTTCATGTTATGCTGAATTTCTGTTGCATAGGTTCCTTCAGCCACTACAGAAACATTGAAAGCCAAACTTCAATACAGAGAAAGTATCAATTTATGATATTAAAGATCATTTGATGTGGAGGATATTAAAAATACCGAATTTTCTGTAATAGTAATTTTTGGGGTTATCATGGATGCATCATCTATTTTTTCTGCAAGGAAATCTTGTTCCTCTTCTGGAAGATGCCACTAATTTTTAATTTTTAATTTTTAATTTTTTTTTTTTTTTATAAATCCTTCCTCAAGCTTCAGGGATTATTAGAATATTTCATTTAGTATTTATCCAATTTATTTTACATCCATGATAATGGCTTCCAAGCAAGAAACCTCTTGTGTTCTGTCACCTCAAACAACAAAAGATTTAGAGTCCCTGAAAGGAGTTGCTTATAGAATTAGAAATGCCTGAAATAAATGAAAGGGTTTGTCCCCCTTCAGTCCTTGGACCAGAGTCCCTGCTGTGCTTTGTGTTCTCTCCTGCTGAGATTCACAGCAGCTGGACAGGTAATTCATCCCACTACAATCACCTTCTCCCTCCAGTAGAAGAAGTGCTCATTAACTGGAAGTGATAACAGCAGTTTGGGAGGACTCTCCACCATTTAAAAAAAAATATTTTATTTAAATTCTTGCAATCTTATTGCCAAGGAAAGAAACATGCCCAAAATGTGGTGAGATGGAGCAGTTAAGTGACATTCAGAATTATTTAGGGCAAGATCTATGAAATAACTACACATTTCATCAGGCAGATGAATATGAACAGTAGTTCCAATGTTTTAAGTTGGCATAAAACTAACAAAAGGTGTCAAAAACAGCTGAGTTAAGAAAGAAATAAAGCAAACATCATTGTAAATTGGAATTACATTGCCTGTGGAATTCTTAAATTGTTCCTCTGTGAGCAAAACATTGAAGATGGCATAAATGAAAAAAAAAAAGGAAACTCGACTAAGTTGATGGGGTTAGAGAGCATAAAGGTTTTTTTCACTCCTGACACCAAGTCTGAAATCAGTTTCAACTTTAACAGATTAATTAAAAGAAAAAAAAAAGCAGTAAAACAAAGCCTTTCTCACTAGGACAAGGTCACCAAGCAATCAATTCTCTGCTGCATATTTGACCAACTTCAACTTTTCTTCATCTAAATTTCCCACGCTCTTCATTGTAAGGGTAGACTTTCAGATTAGCAGTGAGTAAGAAACCATGTCTGAAAAATAAGCACTTGCAGCAACTTACCATCCCTGATTACAGACCCATGATTTCTCTAGGTTTAAAATACTTCACAGTCCCTTGATTACACCACACTCAGTAGGTTAAGGGTTGAGCATAGCCAGTCCTTAAATTAGAAAAAAAGAGTGAAGAGACAATAATTCTATCCAATTTAAAGAGGAAGAGAAAACCCCTTTATTACCATAATCCATTATTTCCCTATTTGGGGGTTTTTATTGACATTCTTTGTACACAATGGGCTGTGCTGATATAACAGGGCATGTTCAGCATCATTTAACCTGCTTTCACTTTTGTCCAGTGGTTAATGAAGTATTGTCTGATTCTCTTTAGCTGTCTCAACACCAGATGGTAGTTAGTCTGACAAACCTGCTAAACCCCTGTGTAGCCACCAACAGACTCAAATGCTGCCGAGGGAGCCATGTGTGCACTAAATTTAAGTTTCAACAGAGGAAAAGGCATAGCCTTGCACAGCTAAGGAATTTCCCTTTCTGAGATCCCTGGGCAAATGTGAAAAGACTGCCCAAGACCGTGGACAGGTTGGAAAGACTTGACCAAGCTGAAATGTCCCATGTCCCAGCATAGGACCAGAGTCTCTGCTTTTGGTCTTGAGAGAGAAGGGACACACGGTTTTACTTGTATGACCACAGAGAGGGCATGAGGAAGGAATGGAAAACTCACCTCTGCCTTGTCAGTGGGTACATGAGTTCAGAGGAAGAACAAGCACCCCAGGGAATTATTCAGGGGTAAATCTCCAGTTGCCAGTGGGTATGTTCTCAGACAGAATCAGAGGCTGGTATTACTTCCTATCCTCTCAAAGGGATGTCCTAGTTTAAAAACCCAGCTGGAAAATAAATTCAACTCAAGCTGCTCCCTTCAATCTCACGCTCCTCTGCTACTTCCAAATAACAGAAGAGATTTGAATGCCAACAGCCATACCCAAGTTGACTTGGACACTTTAGTCATTTAATTGCGTGATCCTTTTTGCTTTCTTAATTTGTAACTTTTCACACTTGCCTATATACTTGAGAGTATTGTGGACACCATCTGTTCAAGAAGTGCTTTAACACTTGCCTCGGATGTAGGGACAGAAAAAGACTTTTTTTTCACAAAAGCAATTTTTTTTCTGAAAAATCAATCTACAGGAATATTTATTTTACAAGCTCTATCATCGCAGTCTCAGTATGAAAGATTGTATGGATTTGAGTGTCTTAAAATGCATTTTTCAATGCAAAATACTTTTCTCAGGAAATATGTTTGATATTAAATCAAACAAATGCTTAAAGATAATTTCTGATTTACATTAATATTTAAGACTCTTATGGCAACAGCTGTGCACCAGTGCAATGTAAGGAATTCTGTTAAATGAATTCTATTAAGATAGAATTTTTCTCTTTTTTAACATCTTTATTTCAAGATTGGGTAATGGAATCATCTGTCTTCATGCTCTGAAGTATCTCAAATGAGCACATGGTCCCCTAATGATGAATTATCTAGGACTTCCTAGCTGGTAGCAATGGGTTTGCATGTCAGAGATTAAATTTCATGACAGTCTCTTCACAGTTTTTTTCCCTTTATTAGTATCTAATATCCTGACAATCAGTAATGTTTCTAAATGCTGAAGACAGCCTCATGTGTTCTAACAAAAGTAGTCCTCACAGACAGTGGTTCCGCTGATTTAATTTCTGAAGAAATCATTGAAATTATACTAAGAATTGATGGGTAGTAAAAGTATTTTTCATTTATGATTGTAGTGTAAATATTGAAGAACTTTTCCTTCAAGTGTTTGTTTTTCAGATCCATGGACAGTAGGAAGATTCTCTTGTAGTATGAATAGGCAGACTCAGGATTCAGATCAAGCTGTGTTTTTTTCCATTTGTGTCTAGCTGGGTTTACAGAAACTGCTTAGGGGCAAGCTTGCACATACAGATAGACTTTTAAGGACTTTGTAGGTGTAAAATGTCAGTAAAATGACATGGGTCAAGCTGCTGAGTGACTTCACAGAAATTTGTGGTTTATCCCTGAGATTATTATGATAATTTCAAAATTCTGTGACACAGTGCAATAGATATTTTATATATAATTAAATTACTTGGCCTCTGAACTATGGCTTCCTTCAGTCTTTTACAGGATTTCCTGACTATGGTAAAATTAATGTCTTCCCTGCCTTTTCCAAGACATTAATGCTTCATTCACTGAAAATCCCTGTAAGATAATGTTGTGACTCTTTCGGTTGCATGAGGATGAATGGAGACATTAATACTGGCAACCCGTTTGCAATCTTTATTCCTTATTCACCATATGCTCTAAAGGGCATCTACATTTCCCATTGATGCAGTTTTCAGTTACGCAGCATTTGGAAGCCTTTTTTTCAAGGATTGATGAGCAATGTCTTCACAAGCATTGCTGAACTATCTTCTTAAGTATCTGTCTCTTCTGTGACCAAGAGACTTCATATTTGACAGGAGAACTAACTCCAGCAGAACTGGAACATTTCAATGTGGTTTTTTCCACCTTGTAACTCCATGCAGGAGCACATTGCTGAACACAAGGTGTGACCAAGGAGATCTATTCAACTCCTGTATCAGAAATATGCAGAAATCCTTCAATTTGATGGTGCAGTACCCAATATGTACAGATAGTGTGCTTGGAGTGACCTGAATTTCCTAATGTGCAAACGTTAAAAATCTTGATCCTACTCTGTGTCTGTCCAGAGAGGAGTGGAGACAGGGAGAGGAAGGAGGAGTGTCTGGTGCAATGTGGAGCCTGGGAAAGGCAGCAGAAAGTTGTTTTCCCTCTGTGTTTAAATGTTTGCCTTCTTTGCTTCCCAACACCTAAATCAGTAATTGGATGTTTATGTTAAACCTGAATTCAGTCAAGTATGCTTTGCCTCGAACAGTACTACAAATAACTCACAGAAAATTGAAAAACACTCCACTATTTTTAGTTTAACTTATGGATAAGATGCCTGTGTTGAAGTGACTTCTACTTGCAAGCCATATTTCTGCCAGGTCTCACAACAAAAGGCAGGAGATACAGGGTGTTAGTTTTACTTTGAGAAAAAGTTGTTCTGAGTTTACACTATATATAACTCAAGAAGAACTGCAGAAAAGCAATGAAGATAGAGGAGAAAAAAGAAAATACAAGGGCTCTTGCAATCACAGAAATAGGCTGGACTGTGTTTTGTTGGAGATTAATTTGAACTAAATTACCTGATTTCCAGATTGGAAGTTAATTAAGTACTTTAGGAAGAGATGAAACCAGCACAGAAGAGGTAGATTCAGTGATCTCACAGAGAGAAGTTAAGTGTAGCAGAAAAATTACATTGGCACTTGTTCCTTTAATTCACACTATCAATTACTCTTACAGCAGTGAAAAGGTATTTATGTTTTAGCAAAATTTACTACTGCTACTAATATGGGGCCACCCTTTTGTGTGCATTTAGAGGCTGGACTTTCGGTTTAATAGTTAAAAGCCTTTATCCAAAAATTTTTCTTCAAAATATGGTGATTTTTTTTGAAAAATAGAGCTCCAAGCATTTGCTAGAAAACAGATACTGATCCTTTCATTTGTCTACAAATTTTCTACACTCTGACAACATTTTTTCCTATTAGTAAAAGACATGATCTGATTTATCCCATCAGAGTGGGTCTTTCTGATTTATTATTTTTTCCTAAGGGGTGGTTCAAATGCATTAGAACATATATTTAGACTTGATAAAGTATTTTCAGGTTTGTGGAAGGTTTTTTAGTATTATTTTGGTTGATGTTTTAAATGTTAAACATGTCTCAAAGGCTTTAGATAGCTGGACATTTCTTAAAAGTTTTTCTGTATGGTTCTGCTAGATTTCTAGTACAGGAAATCAGTAATATCTGTATTGTGATAGGCAGTAATGGTTTCCATCTGTTTCTGACATCAGACAAAGTTTGGTCTTCTGCATGCTAAAAAGACACAGTTACTAAAACTTTAGCTTCCATCTGCTCTCACACCTAAACATAAGCTTGCCTTTATACAAATCCAAGAGTTTCAGAACAGCACAGGGTAAACAATGAGTGAAATGATTACCAAAAGTGGTAGCATACCCCCTTCTGGCGCTTAGTGGATATTTTCAGGTTGCAGCCTGTGTCCTTGCATCATGCACATCATTTTATACAATGCTGAGAAGCGTCTCTGCAGTCATTACTGCATATTAATCAAACTGAATGGCATCACTGGGACAGAAACATTTATAACTACATCTCATAAAGGCCATCAGAGAGTTAAACAAATGTCTTTCACTGGGTTCAGTTGGAAAGGGTTAGGAACTGTAAATGGATTGCACAGAGGAAATTGCAGCTGTTAAGAACACTGTTTAAAGAATTCAGTGCTTAAAAGCCTAGCTTTAAATCTCATTAAAATTGCAGCACAAACCAACAGAACCAGAAAACTCCCAGCTAAGGTCATCACCCCGTTGTTAATGAAAGCTACTTCTGTAAAACCGAATTGCGGGAGTGTCATGACCCTGATGTGATGAATTCTGATTTAAGTGCTTTTGAAGAAATATATATTAATCAAAAAACTGCAGAAGAGCAAAATAATTCAGTATAAAAAATTATTGGAACGGCAATACTTAGTTGAGTTGAGGGATTTCTATGATAACTGTTGAAGCTGATGAAAATTTTGATTAATTTTATATCATGATATAAGGCACTGCACCAGAGTAGTACCAGCCATAAGAAAAAGAGAAGGAAGCAAATTTTACCATTTTCTACCCATTCATGAAATTATAAAGTAGAAAAAGATACAAAGGATAAACTTTTTATGCTTTCAATTTTTTTACAAAGCAGTTGTTATTTGCAAAGTAACCTGTACTAGCCATTGACAGTATGGTTAATGCCCCATTTCAGATGACTGCCAGAAGACAGAATTATTCATGACTGAAAACTGCATTTGGAAGACTGTATTTGAGCAATATTTGCTGTGTATTACATGCAATACACAGAATGTAAACTGAACATATAATAGCCTTGCTGTGATTTAAAACAATGGGGGCTTAAGACTTGGCAGAACACTTAAATCAATGTTTCTCTCAGATTTTTGTCTCTACTGCTATTGCCTTCTCATTGTCTTCCTACACACACAGAAAATTAAAAATATTTTGCACATTTGCATAGGTTTTTGCTATAGTTTACAATTATCATGAAAGCTTTCTGGATCTGCAGAAAGCATTCCAAATTTGTCATCCTAAACTAACATCCTGTCTTGGAAACTCTCTTAGATTTTTGTCTTCACATTCATGATGGCTGCTGAGAATTCTGTATGCAAAACTGATGAAGAGAAGCCAGGCAATTTATATATGCTGGGGACATGCTGGAGGAAACCAAGAACAGCTCTCTGTCACTTTGTTGTCTGTCTGGAAAGGCAGCTCTGTTCAAATTCTCTTTTAACGTGAACCTCAAGAATCAGGGCACACAGATTAGCTTTCAGCGGTTAGAAAAACGTGTTCACTCAGGTCTTGTGCTGCAGCTGTAATGTGGAGTGTGATTGAGAAACACTACCTCTTCAACAAAGACTTACTTATTTTTACAACCATGATATGTTCTCCCCACCTCAAATAAAAACAAGAAGCTAAAAGATTGATGGTAACATGGAAGTCATATTACTCAGCCTTCATTGGAAACAGGCACAAATTGTACCTAATTTTCTGGGAACCAAGAGGTTTTTGCATACTTTCTTGTAGGATGTGCCCCAGTGTATGCTGGGCAGACACGAGGTGGAAAGGTTCATCTTCTGTGCAACTTTACTTTTATTTCTTTTTCATTTCCCTAAAGCACTTTCAACCTGTTCTCCTACTGATATATCCCTTCTAATGATCTATTTTTTCTTTCCAAGTAACAGAAAGTGCTGACCTACAAAGCAGATAACTCTAAATTAATTGTCTTTTGGTCAGAACTTGTGTAAGTAGAATTGGAGAAGCTTCAGTGCCTGCAAAGGAAGTAGGTAATATCTTTGAATCTTGCATGCCTTTGTCATTCTAAAGGCTCCACCAGGTTGCTGTGAGTCTGCCTTTGTCTACCTCTTTTGCTTAATAAGTGTCCTTAGATTAATGTAGGAATTGCTAGAAATTTTAGGGGGCCAATCAAGGAAAAGTGTGAGTCATGTATGTGAGTCATTATTTAAACTTACAGGATAAATGGATGGAATAGAATGTATTTAATGCTGTATTTGAAAAACTTTACAGCAGTCATACTGTATAATTGGCTCCAATCTTTCATTTCTTCAACAAACTATCCTTTTGTGTTTGTAAGAACTCTTTCAAAGCTTTTCTTACAATTGGATTCTCAATATGTTGTGTACCTATGAAAGCTAACTCCAGCAAAAAAAAGCCAGTTTCAGCTTCATTACAATAAAATTGAAATGGAATAAGAGTTCCTAACATGAAGAAAGTAAAAACAGACTTGCATATAAAAATGAGAAAGAATTTGACCCTTTCTAAATGTAAGTTTGATTCATCACAACTCTTCTAGGACTGGATTTTTTTATGCTTTAAAAAGGTATTACAGTCATTAACACTGATATCCACCAGAAAATATCTCATACTCTCTACTGAAGTTTGGACATCGATAGACTTTTTTGGGTTTTTGACCTTTTTTTTGTTTTTAAGAAAAAAAGCTGGATGCAGCACATTAAAACATGTCACGGTGTTTTTGTGGAATGGTCACTGACCAATATCTAGGAAAACTGTCATGGGTAAACTTTCAGTGTGCTTGAACACAGCTGTAGCAGATCTCTTGATCAATTTGGAGTTGTACGTGCTGGTTGTGTTGGATGCCTGTATTTCCAGTGTAGAGCATGTTTGATACTAAACAGCTTATAAGGAAACATGCATTCAACTTGCATTAATTCAAGTTTTTAAAATCACTGATTCCTTTTGCAAGATGAAATTATCTCCCAGAAGTATTTGTCTTTAACAATACTAGATGTTTTCTTTGAACTGTTTAAGAAAAAAAGGGGTTTATTTTAAAACACATCACATCACAGTAAGGTAACTCCATATGTCTCTGAAGTATTTGTTTTGTGTTTTCATTTATGTGGATGTTCTTTGCAGGAGTAGATCATGCTCTTAAAAATATTTCAGTCTAAAACTACCAGTCATCAGTTGGCTCATGGTGACAGACTGGGTCTGAAGCACTTGGTGCTCAGAAGCAGATCAGACCACAGTTTGCACCTTACTAAAAACCAGAGGAGCAGTTGACTTGAGGAGCAGGTAACTTGAGCCCAGATTTGAGACATATCAGCCATAAAAATACTGTCTAATGAAAGAAGGATCAAAAGTGGTCTTTTAATGCGGTCTGTTAGTGCTAAACCTTAATTTTACTCTGTTAATGTATCATAGATATTCTAAGATTGGCATCTAAGAGCAAATAGATTATATTCTCTGAATTGTTTGGTTCTGGTGTCAGTGAAGTTTTTTAAGTTTGATTTTCTAATGGCAAATAGCTGCAGGAATTTGTGTCTGCACTGGAAACTGCTCCAGGCGACTGTGCCATCTCATTTATGATTTAACTTTTAAAAATCCTGAGAATCTTTAAATCTAGAGGGATTTTCACATGCTTTTACATTTTTCAGTGTTCATTGGTGCTACTTTTGAAACACTGAGAGAATTCAAAGCACTCCTGCCACTCCGGGTGGGACAGAGATTTGGAAGTGTAAAGGCGAGAAAATTCCAGAGTTGAGACAAAGCTAATTTAATAAGCAAATAAAAGAGGAGAAGGGGAGGAGGGGAGAACCCACACACAAATGATGGCAATTATGCTATCTATCACTTCTCTTGTTCTAGAAGTACATTGCTGTCCAGCCAGACACTGAGCAATGGTGTCTTGGGCTGCAATATAGGATGTGACCAAAAATATCTATTCTATCATCATCTGTTGAGACCAGATGGGGCAGTGACCCTTATCTCCGTGGGAGATACTCTGCTAATGGGCCATCCATTGAAACCAGGTGGGGCAGTGTCCTTTAGCTTTTCACAGCCCATCCTTCCTGCAGGAGATATCTCCTGTTAATGGCCACTGAGTCCCACTGCATGACTGATTAAATTACATCATCCCATGGGGAGATGCTCCAGTCAGGGAGAGGAGCCAAGCCTTCCTTACCAAAATAAAAACTGAGACTCTGGGACACCAAGGTGCCCTTTTTCTACTTGACTCCAGAGGAAAACTGGATTTCTCCACATCATCACTGGACCTTTGGAGGAAAACTGCATCTTCTACAGGAGCACTGCTCCAACAGAACCACATCTGTCACTGCAGCAGGATGCAGCCACCATTGAATGACACTGCTGCCAACACCCTGACTGACTGATGGAGTGTCAGCTTGGATTCTGACTCTGTCAGTGTTTTGGTTTTGTTCTTTGTAATACTGAATTTCTGGTTTTATTTTTCTTAGTAAAGAACTGCTATTCCTATTCCCATATCTTTGCCTGAGAGCCTCTTGATTTCAAAATTACAATAATTTGGAAGGAAGGGGTTTACATTCTCCATTTCAAAGAGAGGCTCCTGCCTTTCATAGCAGACACCTGTCCTCCAAACTAGGACAAATGGTTAGCTACCCTAAATTTCCCTTCCCATGTCAGTCCTCCACAATTTCTTCCCTCCCACTGTCTTTCCCATCCCCAGTCTACTTGCTGCAGGTGCAGAGTGGAAAAAAGAGACACTCCCATTGTTGAATGATCTTCAAACATGTGCCTGTTAGTATTTTTCCCACAAAAAAAAAAAAAAGAAGAAAAATTACTCTTGTTCCTCCTAAATATTTTCATGATACTTGAACCAGGAAAGCAGTCCTGCAATTATTTTTTTATTGGTTGTTATACTTTTAGCATGGAATTTTTAAAAGCCTGGTCACAAGTAGGAGGAAAAAAAACGCATTTCAAATAGAGATTTGAATTATTAAGGAGCCTCTCTACAAATTCAGCGTCTTTTCATGACCCACGATGTTACCACACCTTATTGTGGTTCACAGATCAACCAGCTGAAGCTTGTGAGGACAGTAACTCTCCTCATTACTGTGGCTTCAACCGTTAAGCATTTTAATGATAAAAAAAATATCTGAGCACCTCTGCAGAATTGCTTCACTGAAATTTTTTGAAGTCACAGAAAGATATATTTTCTATTCAAACAAAGTAAAGGTTTTACCTGTTGCTTTTCAAAGACTATGTGCACCAAACCCAAGAGTCTATCTGCAGAATAAAGTCAGGTTGGTCTAGAAATCCTAGCAGTTAAAAAACAGCTGTATTTTGAAACCATGAGGAGCAAAATAATTATTATCTTTCCAGTGAGTAGTGCCTTCATATTGTAAGATGCAGCTGTGTATAAAAACTTAGCTGCTGAAATCTCTGTCAGAAGAAATGTAGAAGGTAAATCCAACCTATGCAGAGTTTTGTGGTACTTGCAGGCCTGCTGACCTTTCATACAGACTTCTGTAAATTGGTTTCAACTCACTGTGTCTGCTAGTATGGAAAATTTGGAGCAACAACTTTAGAAAGTGCAAAGTTGTCTTGAGGGTTTGTTTTTTGCCACAACCTGTCTGGAAAAAAGTTGCTCTGAGGTTTGAATGCTGTGAATGCTGGCCAGACTTGTTCTTGCTTTGTTTCAATGTTGTGAATGCTGGCCAGACTCGTTCTTGCTTTGTTTTCCCAGCAAAACTGTGGTTCTTTTCAGAAGACATAACACATGGTCACTTGTGAAACTCGCCTGAGGTGCATGGCAGGGCTCTGTGTGTGAACTGTGCTCTGTCTGACTGTTGCTATGCAGCAAATGGCAAATATTAACTAGCCTTAGTAACAACAGGATAAAAATTTAGCCATAAAACAAAGAGAGTCTTCCTTTTCACAGACTGGAATGGTCATGTTCTGGCTGGCAATACACACAGAACCAAATCTAACTTTTTTCCCCCCGCCTTCATTACATGAGCTAGAAAGATTACGGCTTACTCTGGTGCATACCTCACTTGCAACATGGGCAAAGATACCCAAGGAATTGAGAGGAATGATGGATTTGTCTTTACAAACAAGCTGTGGATCTGCTGGTAGATCAGACCAGCACAGAGAGATAAAAGAAACAATGGGAAGGATTCCACTGGTTGATGAATGGAAACAAAATATTTGCCTTTACAAACAAACTGTAGGTTTGCTGATAAATGGAATTGGATATGGAAAGATGAAAGCAGCAATGGGGAAAACCATGAATTCCGTAAGAATTAAAAATGAAAAGGGAAGGTTGTACATTAGAGCGGAATCTCAGGTATCAGGTGTTCTGGGAAGTCTGTGCCTCTCAAGTACCTCAGCCCATGGGGAAAGAGAGAGGGAAATGCAGATGGGAAACTGAGATAAAAAGGGAAGCTGCATCCTCCAAAAATTGCAGAGATCCCAGAGAAATGCCCCACAGCCTCTCCCTTTATTTAAATAAAGAAAAGGGAATCCTCTGTCTCCTTTTTGGACGTAAACCTCTGGTGTTTGTGGATTAATTTTCCTGACAGAATCAAAGGCAATAGAGACACGTATGGAAGGAACATAAAAGAAGAAGACTCCCCAGGAAAAGAACATTTGTTGCTGTGGGGAATTGAACTTGACATGCTGCTACTTCCCACCCAGCTGTTCTCCTGTGACCTCTCCTCAGCAGGACCAGCAGACAATGTAAGTCAAAAAAGCCTGTGTGTCAAAATAAAGACAGGGACATCACATGGCAATTATGGTCACGGTCAAAACAGACTTGATTTGGGAAAAACTGACCAAATTAATTAATACCCTGGTTCTGACACCTGGAGCACCTTCTTCATTGTTTTCTCACCTTGGTGTTGCAGGACTGATTCTTAAACTCTTTTTATTTTATTTTTTTTCCTTGTCTCTCCATTCCTGGGTACAGTTTTGCCCTTTCTTCAATATATTCGCTCAGAGGTGCCACCAGCTTCACTCATGGGATCAGCAAAGTCTTCTCACTTCTTCCCACATTTTATTTGCTGATATGAATTTTAACATTTTAATAATTTTCTTGGGGAAAAAAAAACAACCACAAAATTATGGGAATGGAAGCTCCCAGACCTTTTCAAAGGATTTTAAGAAAAGGAGTTTATCTGCCAAAATGACTCCAAATAGTCAGATTCCCCGGTGTAGTGTAAACTTTTGAAAATGTTTACAGATATTGACAGTTTTCCAGACTTGGATAAGTGTCTAATCCTTCTGTGGACCAGCTTGTCCTAGTTTTCATTATTTCTGGCATAGGAGGGTAAATTGCATGCAAGATTATTTCCCCTGCTGTCTAAAATCGCTCTCTTTGAAAAATAATCTATGGAAATTACTTTCCACTCACAGCTTCCCATAAACTTGATGAGATTGAAAGCAGTCCAGTAAATCGGGAGATGGAGAAGGGGTAAATTGAGTTTTCCCTTTTCCTGATGCCTTTCATAATGCAGTTACCTGCACCACGTAAGCACTGAAATGTGGTAACACCTGTTGGGAACGATGACACAGAAAATGTGTGAAAGTGATTGAAAATGTGCTGATATTGAGAAGGAAAGTGCGAATCATTAGTGTGTTTTGTCTAGTTTGCAAACTGCAAAGGGACTGTCAAAGCTTTCAGCGGTAGGACTTTCTATATTTTTGCAAGCAGCTGCTGGGTGTTTTGAAAGGGTTTGGGAGAGAGACTGAGAGGGTAGGATGTGCAGCGAGCTCGAGAGAAAGCGCACGTGGCCAGGGAGGTGGATGCAGCTCAGTGTGTGCGGCATCCACGCTGATCACACAGAAAAACTCATCACAAACACCACACGATGGTGCTGTCGGCCTGCACAAGATGGACACACAGCCAGGCCGCATCCAAAGCGCAGAGTGATGGATCAGGTGGGAGAGCAATCGAGCGCAGAGTGATGGATTGTGAGGGAGAGCAATCGAGCGCAGAGTGATGGATTGGGAGGTAGAGCAATTGAACCCAGAGTGATGGATTGTGAGGGAGAGCAATCGAGAGCAGAGTGATGGATCTAGGGAGGAACAATGAGCGCTGTGATGGATCAAGGGAGGAGCAATCAAGAGCAGAGTGATGGATTGGGAGGGGTAAGTATTCGAGTGCAGAGTGATGGATTTGGGAGGGAGAGCAATCGAGCACATAGTGATGGATCTGGGGAGGAGCATTTGAGTGCAGAGTGATGGCTCAGGAGGGAGGAGCGACCAAGCACAGAGAGATGGAGTGGGAGGGATGGGCAATCAAGTGCAGAGTGATGGATCGGAAAGCAGAAGCAATCGAATGCAGAGTGATGGATCGGGAGAGAGAGGAGCAATCAAGAGCAGAATGAAGGATCAGAAAGCAGGAGCAATCAAATGCAGAGGGGCTAAATTGTCCTAAAATAGTAACAAAAAAATTACAAAATAACCCAAAAATAAAAACTCATCTCACTAAAAAAAAACAAAAATACGTGCAAACTGAAAAAGCTATACCATACAAGCCACTGCCAGCCATAAATAAACCACACCACACTTCTTTCACTAACAATTCTTATCATATTATAGAAGTGAAACAAAAAATAGAAAACTATATAGCAGTCCTCACAACGAATCACAAGAACTTCTACAAGAAATAAACCAAACCAACTTACTTAACTCAAAACTATGCAATTGACCCTAAACATTCCTAAAAAAATAACCAAAACTCTACTTCTACACTAACTCATAAATAGTAACCAATACTCTATAAAATAACTCTAAAAGCCCAAACACCTCTAAAAGAATCTAAAGTACTACAAAATTTTAAAAAAATCACTACCAGAAAAAAAGTACATTAAAAAATTCACCCTGTAAGTATCCATGTTCCCAAAGATAAAACTTATAAAAAGCACCAAAACAGCAAACTACAAAAATTAAAATAGCAAAAATAAATCTAAATAAACAACACAAAATAAGAGATTACTCCTAACTCAATAAACCCATTATGCCTCAAACCATCAAAACAAAAAGACCACCTATAAATAAACACAAAATCAAAAGATAAATTTAACCATAAACAATAGCTCCCAAATTATCCTTAACTATGAAACATATAAAACAAACCAAATAAATAAAACCCCTTTGATATAACAAACTAATATAAATAACATATACTAGCAGCCATATAATATAATAACATTCCAATTATAATATTAAAAACCTGATAAGTTAGCTACATAACACTACCTCAAACCCACCAAAACAAACACTATATATTCACAATAATAAAAGCCAAGAAAAATTAAAAACCTATCCTGTGCCTTATGCCACAGCCCATAACACTATCATAAACCTTAAAAAACATATCCTTAACATATCCTTGTTGTTTTTAAGCAACACCCCACCAAAAAAAAAACCCCAAAAAACAAAACAAAACTCAATTCAAAAAACCTTATCAACATTCAAACAAAAAACCATAGCATTAAATAAATAGACCATATCCCTTATCATACATTATCTACAAACAAAATAAAACTATGCAATATATTATTTAACACCATCTATAAAGCACTAAATTAAAAAAAAAACAAATGAAAACTTTCAAAAATTAAAAACTGCGTCTCAAGAAAGCCATCTAATAAATTAACACCCAGAACTATACCAGCAGAGCTGGCCCTACCCAAAATCCCAGTCATACATATCAAAAGTCTATTTTAAAAACCTACTTAAATTAATTCTACCTCCAATACAAAGCCATCCATAAAGTTACTTTCACTCAAAACCAAAATTGCATGTAATACCAAAAGAGACAGCACACTCTATACCACCAAAAAATGTAATATTGAATAAAAACTACATATAAATACCACTACTTATTAAATAGCACAGCCACCATCTATATTTACTGTAACTATATGTACATATGTATATATGTAAATGTGTATATATATTAAAATATATTAATTTGAGCATACAGTTGATGATACAAAATAAATAATAAAATGTCCTAGGATGATATTATAACAGGATATCCTCTATCATCCTTCCCCAAATTCTCTCTCAACTATATTGTCTAACACCAAAAAAAAATCAATTTAATCTCCTGCAACAGCAGAAAAGAAGGGCTTTTCTCCAAATTAAATCTCTCAAATTATGAGGAAAGGGGGATTTTTACCTCAGTTCAAACCCTTACAAGGCAGGAACAGCAGGGCTTGTCATAAGCCATTTAAGAATAATGCTTTTTTCCTAAAGTTTGACTTTTTCTTAGTTCTGAAAGCCTGTGTATGTGAACAGTCCTGCTAAAGTCAGGTTTCCTACATGAATAGCTCATGTAGACATGTAGAAAGCTCATGCCTGCGTGTATGGTTTGGTTTTGGTTAGATCCTGCCTCTGAGGAACTGCTCACTGTATTTCTAAATAGTTTTCAAATGTGCGAACTTGGTGTCTCAAGTGCAGAGGGTGATAAATACCTTCAAGGTTTTCTCTCACACTGTAAGCAAAACTAAGTACAGAACGGCTCTGGGAGAGTGATGAATTAAAAGTGAGATGTTTAATTTAGCCTGGGCTGCAGTTCATATTGTTCTTAGCCCATTATTTATAAGAGATTTTATATTTTACTGTAAGTGCTCAGTGGTTGATGTCATAATTTTTCTGCTAAACCATCTGTTGAACTAATAAAAAATCTTCTATGTACTGTTCCTGTTCCTCATATTTATCTAAACTTATCTTTATTCTTTGTTTCTCTTGTCATTGCTTTCCTGAACTTTTTTTCTCTTGGAGTATGGCCAAGCAAAATATATCAATTTTATTAGCTCCCAACAGTAAGAGGTTAAAGAAAAACAGTTGAGTAATATTTATAGGCGCAAAGACTTCTTCAAAACTACAAAATATTAGACTAATCTGCTTTGCATGAAGGACTAAATAATTAATCCAGTCCTAACGTATGCTTTTGTATTTTTGCTTCTTGGAGGGTAAAACATGCAGTAACAGGTTTTTAAACTTGAGAACCCCATTTCTTGGGCATGTCAGGAGCCTGGGATGATGAGCTTACTCAGAGGAGACTTTTTCTTTCCCCTCAGCCAGGTGGGGGAGCACCAGGTCTGGATATTCTGCCACTTCTGGTTTGTGAGTGCCTTCAGAACACCCTGACCTCGGGGAATATTTTGTCCTAAACGATGAGGAAACAGAGCTGATAGCACTGGATTCTCTCTAGCTGTTTGCTGTTCATGTTTTCAGGCTCTACCCACATATTCTAACCTGGCTGTGCTGTAGCTGTCATTTATTGTGATTAATTGGAGTGAAATTTCTAATTTACAGAGCATAACACGGTTTGGCTTTAAGCATACAGAGAAAAAAGAAGAGCTTTTTAATTGCAATGGAGCAAATCATGGTAAGAAAGTTGGCAATAGTTCTGTTGTAGAGAAGTCTTATATGCAGTGATTTAGAGAATACCTTAAATTAATCACAAGCTCCTAGAAGTTAGTATTAACTCGATTAGACTGAAACCATATATATTTTATTTTTGGAAATTCATTAAATAAGGGTGTTTGCACTCATGTTCAGTTGCATCAATTGTCTTATGATCCTTTTTTCCTTGCATCTTTTTCTTTCTGCAAGTCCTTGGCACCTACAAATTATTAAAGAGAGGAGCCATGCCTATAATTAAAACAGTCTTAATCCTTAACAGGACTGAAAAAAATCACCCCTGCAGCAGCATCCCATTTTTGCCTCAAGACCTGCAACTAATCGCTCTCTGGTTTTCTTTGGGGTTTTAAATGCAATTTTCTCTTTGTAAATCTTTATTTTGTTGATTATTTATGACCCTCATGAGCAGACATTGCATTTTATGATCTTAAGTAATTATGTCAGTGTATTTACATAGATTTAAAAAAATCTGGCCTGTAATTGTCAATATCGCTATCTCCGAGAGCAGTTTGATGGAATAATTTTTTTCCTCATATAACTTTAATTTGCATATAAGGTACTATATAAACATTGATATGATTTTGATATGTTATCACTTGTGAAAAGTTCTTCTCCTACCAAAAAAAAAAAAAAAAAAGGAAAAAAGATAAGATATCCACTGTCACAGAAAAGCATTGCTGCTTGTCAGTCACTGCATTGTTTCTCAACATCTGTTCTGGGTTTGAACACCAGTATGTTCCACCAAGAACTTCCATTATTCCACAGCTGTTTTGAACAGAAAAAATGTCTCAGTGACATTGCAAGTGCAATAATCCTATTTGCATTGGTGTGCATAGCTCACATGTGTTTCATTTGTTTGCTGTCCAGAATAGCATTCCTTTTGCAAAGTTTAGCTTTGGATATGGAAAAATGCAAGGGTTTCAAATGCCATTCACAGGCTTCCAAACTAACATCTGCCCTAGAGCTCTTGAGGAGTTGGAAATGGAAATTAGCTTTGAGTGCTTTGGTTGTTGTTGCTGAAGTGGAGGGGTTACCTCACTCAATCCATAGTGCATCTGCCAAAAAACTGTTATGACATCTCCTAATTTTTAATTTCATTACAGCAGGGGGAAAAAAACTACCAGAGTTATGAACCTATGGAACATTTTAATTTGGAAATATCACTTATCCACATTCTGAAAAGACTGGAAAATTCTATTTTGTAGAGTTTAATTTGAATAGGTGCATTCAG
Source organism: Sialia sialis (assembly GCA_009812075.1). Classification (NCBI taxonomy): domain Eukaryota; kingdom Metazoa; phylum Chordata; class Aves; order Passeriformes; family Turdidae; genus Sialia; species Sialia sialis. The sequence continues at coordinate 4,578,142 of VRYO01001717.1, read as the reverse complement.
CAGGAGTCCTTTGTAGCCTCTGAAAGGCTCCAGTTATGGCACAAAAGATGTGGTATAAATTCAGCAGAAGAAGTTATCAACAGCATACAAAAATCTCAGATTTATCCCCTCTGCACTCAGTGACATGAAATCAGTCTGCAGTGGCACTAGTTCCCATGTGTTTATGTAATTGTGGGAATAAAGTCTAATGAAGCTCCTGAAAGCAAAATCTTACCTTTTGTTTTACATTTTTGTGTCAACAAATTCAGACAGAACAAGAACAGAAGCATAAATATTAGCATTGCATATTACTACTGAATATGTGAAGTATAGGAGTGAGAATATTCCTATTGTGTATGCAGGTGCGAGTAGTTTTAATTTTTTTTTTTTAAACCGGTTTTGACTGTTACATGTGCTCACATGAGAACATTAATTTGTGTAAATCAAACCTCAAGAGCATAAAGACAACACCAAGGCTGACAAGGGATGCTCCCTCCTCTCTTTCTAATCTTAATCTTCATCTTAAAAAAAAAAATCCTGAAAGTCAAAACTCAAATCCTTTAATTATTGTGTCAGGAAGAAGAAAGAAACAGAAGAGCAAGCCATCTCCAGCCTGTTTCTTTCATCCTAGACTTTGTCTAAAAACCTGAAGGTGTTTCTCACAGTGTTGCCCAGTTACCTTACTCCAAAGGGATGCCCAGGATTTATAGCACTGGTTCCCTGGAAACCCAGGCTCAGTCTCTTTGTTTTAATGCAGCCTTCATTCTGGTACTGAAGACCTTCTCCATTTATACAGCACATATTAGATAAAGAATCTATATGCTTATTTTAGATATACCTGCCAATCTGTTACAGCTTGATCACTTTTGGCAAGTACTGCTAGAGCAGAACCTCAAAAGCAGTCACTGTCTTACTC